>JAZHYW010013538.1:0-72678 GCA_037355805.1 Ixodes ricinus
GTCGGATGCTTTGTTTGTTGTCGTTCGTGTCGGCGAGTTGATTTCAGACGCGGAAGCCGTCATATGAGGCCGGTCGAAAGCGGCTTCAGAGTTCAGCGTGGTGTCTGACGTAGGTATAACGTGAACAGAAGGAGGAACGGCGTGCATTTCGCTGGTGACCGACGGGGATATTGCCACGAAAGAGACAATCGGCCCTACGTTGCTCGGACCTCGGATTGATTCGGATACCGCAAGTAAATTTTAAGGCGACGTTTCTGTGCTCTCGTTGACCATCGGAATCTTCGAGGTCTGCAGTGAAGCGTGTGCAATATATTTGGATACACAGTTTAGTGACGGAAATTGCGTGAGTCGGGCTTGGCAGTGTGCAATCGTGGTGCCGCTTCGTTCAAATGACCGAAGGCTCACTTTGGTTGTGCGGCGCACCGGAGAGCTGCCTTCAAGTTGGTAGTTCCTGTGCCGTGCTTTAGGTGATGCTGTGCTGCTTCCTAAATTGTTCTGGCGTAGACGTGCACTTTCACGGAGCACAGGTGTTGCAGTTGGTATTGATTCCGCTTGTCTGTCGCACGTTTCGTCGACACAAGTTTCATCAACACTCGGTACGTGAATTGCAAGCTGTATAGACATTTCATCGCGCGTGTTACCTACCCAGTCCACCCATTCACGCCGCTTTGCGACGACAGTCTGCAGCGGCTCATTACCAGAAAAGTGGTTCCACATCCATTTCAGTTCAGTTCGTCCACGGCAGTCGCCAAACCCCGAAGGAGAGGATTTATTCGGACAGAATGCCTCTAAAACAATGCAGCTTTTTTAGCGGTAAGGATAGACTCTCTTCTGTCAGTTTTTTTATATTGTCACGGATGCTTGCTCCAGTCCTATTTTCTATCAATATTTACTATTCTGGAAAGTTCCAGGCCATGTTTAGCTGTCATTGTATGTTCTGGTGGGGGTGCTGCGCACTTTACCCATAGCCCTTCACTCTGATGTGGACCCAGGCGGCATAGCCGAGTTGCCCGATAACAAGACACGGGTGGCAGATTATCCCGCGTCTTAAACCCCCTGCGAGCCGTGAACCAAGTCCTATCCCGAGCCCGGCAGAAACACCGCAAGACGAGCGAGTACCACAAGGACGAACCTCGGAAATACACCACGAAGAACCTGAAATCTGAGCCAGTCGCTGCAACCAGCAAGAACCACCGGAATTCAGTCTTATGCCAGAAAAACCGAACCTGACTAAGCCAACAATGACAAACCTGTAGCAGCAAACCGCATCCGCTCCCACCACTGTTTGCATGCCCGTCGCACCTCACACTCCGATGCCCTTTCACGCAAGGTGTATGAAGACGTCGAGGGCTGGATTGAACAATATGACCGTGTCGCCCGCCACAGTGGGTAGACGGACAACCAGCTCCTGCAGAACCTATACTTCTCAAGGAAGAAACTGCCAGGCACTGGTTTGAGAACCACGAATCCTCCTTAACGTCGTGGGAAGTTTGCAAGATCGAGCTGAAGTGCACGTTCATCAGCCAACATTGACGAGAGAGAGCCGAATTCCTGATTCTGTCCAGGGCACGGCCCCAACGAGAGCGTCACCGCCTTCGTGGAGGATGTTTTGCACCTGATCGAGCACCCACGCCAACCCTGATGCTACAGAAGACAAGAAGCTAAAAATCCCATGTCCCTCATGTGAGGCACAACACCTTCGGCAGCCTTGTCCGCAACCCCACGACAACAGTCGAAGGGTTCATATCACCGAGGCTTCCAACATTGAATGTACACTGCAAGCCCGAGCCAGCCAATATCAACAACTCCCCAGCGTCTCGACACTCGAGTCATCCAGCTGCAACTTCGACGCCAGCCTCCCAGGCATCTGCGACATCATCCACAACGTTGTACGGGGGAGATCAGGAAGCTACTTCCTGCCATCAGTTGCCCGGCTTTTATTTTGATTGCCAAAATTGTTTCGGAACAAGTTCGACAGGCATTTCAACTGGAGACTTATTCGAGCGAAGCGGCATCTGACAAACCGAGGGCGACTTATGCCACAAAGTCACGACGACCGCCACCGGCTACCCGTTACTATTCAATACCAATTCAACGAGACACCCCAACGCCGAAGCATTCCCGACATCAGGAAGAACCAGCGTAGGTCCGCGCTGAACAAAATACACCGAGGAAAACGGAGGTGCTGCGAATGGTCGACCGAAAACCACTCTGCTACCATTGCATGAGGCCGACCATGTCTACTGGAGGTACCCATACCAATGAGGCCTGCAAGGGTTCAAGCTGAACGACCCTCGACCACGTCTCGACGAGCGTCCGCAAAGCATTGAGGATTATCTTCGGCGGCCTTTGTCCCTGGTGCCGACATTACCCCGAAGCTCCTGATCCCCTTCACCTCGATGGGAGGTAAGCACGACAAAGCAGGTGAGCGACAATGCAAGGACAGTTGATTTGGTGTCGGTTGTCGTCCAAGGACAATACCTAATAATTTGCTGACACTAATTATCTGTGTCCACGCCACGAAGCAAACAATTTCCAACTTTGAAGGAGAATGCCGCTGAGTGACTTGAAGAAATAAAATGGTTGGTTGTTCTCAAAAGTGGACACCAAGCATCACCCGACTTCACTTTGCCACACGAGACTTACACAAGTTGCAGTGGTCGCGGGATGCAGAAGAAATCACCATTACGGAATGGAAGTGAAATGGCTTGGATAGCAAACAAACATTGTTGCCAGCCATCAAGTCAATAGTACAGGAAAAGGCAAAGCCATGTAAGCAATACATGCCCGAGCTTGCTGCATTGACGCAGAAAACTACCAAGAAAATGTGCGGATTAGAGGCCAGCCCTGCAGCTCCAGTGCATCAGATGTCAGTGGCGGCACATGACGTATGATTACAAGATGGCATCGGTCAGTAGAAGTTGCCACTCGACCAAACTGAACACAGACGTGCCAGGAGCGTCATCCGACAACAAGGAGTACAGGTACAACAACTGAACGCCTGACACGAGACTGTCGCAGAAAGAACTCATTATGGAACCATTTGCTAAGAATCCATAATTATGTAATCAAGTGGAAATAAACACATTTGATACACTAACCAAATAAACATATTTACGCTTGCCTTTACGCCTTCAGAGTCTAGACACCAAGAAGTGTGTTCACTGCACACGCTGGACCTTTTTAGGACAATCACCATCTCCGACCCCTCAGCATTAATTAATGGGACATACCAGACTGGCAGACTTGTTGCATGGGGCTGCATTCGTTCCACCTCTCCTGAACATGTGGTGCATCCGAAAACAAACTCCAGTGACGTGAAAATGTTATTTATTAATTTATTCCCTCCAGTGATGTGAAAATGTTATTTATTAATTTATTCCCTCCCGGGGCCTTCGTAGGCATTGCAGAGAGGATACTTAAAACTACACATATGATAATAACATCATAGCACACTGACATTAATGAGCACAAAACCAGCCCAGTTACCAAAAATAAATATTACACTCGTAAGAAATAATTATTGCTGTAACTTGTTAATTACAAAGACGAACACACCTCTGAGCATCTAGTTTAATTATATGTGTTGATACAGATACATTGTTCTATAGCAGGACATTTTTTATACGTATGACACAATAGACTATTTGCAAAACCCCATCAAGCAACACAATTGTCACCATTTTTTTTAGGCGTAGAGCACACGAATGGGCGAAGTTCACGTCGAACGCTAATGCAGCACTCGAGTCCAATAGGCACTGAGCCGAGTTCACAGTGACGGCAGACATAACATTCTTGACGAACAAATGCCCAAAGTATGAAGGCCTTGGGTAATTAGAGTAGTAGCTACTGTAATTCGTTCCATGACAATTTGGCAAACGGCAAAGGCTACAGTCTCGGTGAGTCAATATGCACGTTGGAGAGAGGCGCATGACAACATATCATCAGAGTGCTCGTCTGCACAGATTTGTCACATACCTTCACTCCGTCTCTCTGATAGGCTCGAGGGGGCTGTGGCGGTTGCCCTTTTCCAAATTACGGTGATACAAAGTATAGGCAGCTTACACTTTTGAAAAAAGTCTATTGAAGAGACCGAAAGGATGTGTCAACATTTTTCAACAAGACTGCTCTTCGGGGAAGGGATGAACACAAATATGAATTATCTTGTCCAGGTAATTAGAACAAGTAAATAATTGACCGACTAATACAATGCACTCGTGATGAAAAAAAAAAGTATTGCTGCAATAAATCCTACGAAAGAGAAAAATGTGTAGTTATAATCTATGCGTACACCAAAACGGTTGTTCTTATAGCAAGTTGAATAGCTTTGAAGCAGGTGCCCGCAACTATTTATTCATCCCCACACTCAATAAAACGTCATCCTCGCAGCTGAAAATAAGTGTGCACTTCGCACTCACAAAAAAAGGAAGAAAAGCGATGGAATGTAGAATCGTCGATTAGCACAAAACGTAAAGATCGCAGGAGCTTCCTCGCTAAAAGTTGGCTGTGATTATGCAGTTACCTAGGGCTGAAACGAATTCCCCTAGGCCCTACGTCCGACGCATATATTTCGCGTCGATTCTCAGACATTCCAACGTTCAACCAAAGCTAAGAGAATGCGAAAATTGCATGCTAAAAGCACTCAAAGTTCTATCGATCCTCGAACACATCCGGGAATCCGAGCACCGGTACGGCGATACGGCCGATGCTGTCTCACAAGCGTTAATATCCAGATGATCAAGAGCGATCTTGCGCAAAAAGGGTATAAAGTCTCATTCCTTCATGTTTTCACATTATACTTGCGTCAGCGAGCACAAAAAAGCCCGAAGTCGTCGGAAAGCAGCTGCACATCACGGCTACTGCGCACCGAACAAACTCGCATTTACTAGCTCTGGGCGCTGCCATCTTACCGATGACGTCACGGCTTTTGTGAGGTCACGTGACGAGTGGTCACATTTGCGTAAAACATGGCGGCAACCGGGGGGGTGCCACTTCCGAACTTCCGGTTTATCACTCTAAGCCCCTCTACCTCGTTGACCGTCACGCAGTCGGCGCTTCAAAGAATGTCGCTACTGGTTGGAAGCTCGTATTCAGGGTGTTTAGATACCAGCAGTACCCTGCGCGTCTTAAACTTACGGGTAATATGCATACTTGATTTTTAGGTTTAAAACATCCCTCGCCTCGTCATTTTCCGCGTTCCCTACCCAGACGCTCAGAGTGACTTGCTCTTGGCGCTCAGAGTGACTTGCGTGAAGGTAGGCGCGCAGTCATTTTTAACAGTGAAACATGCATATAAAAACAATTGTTCCGTGTTTTTTTTTTCTTTTGTTTTTTTAACCATAAGTTTTATTTGGCGATCGCTCCCTATAGTTCATATTGATTGAGTATTCGAGTATTTTCGGTGATTGTACCCGCACGAAGAATTTGAGCGATTGAATGTTTTTGAATGCTTCAATTTAATAATGCTAATTAACATTCAAACATAGCTACGCAAGAAAATAATATTGCTTATAATCTTTCCTCCCTCGCCTTTGTTCTTTTTTTAATGCATTATTGTAACAAGTTTATTCGTTTTTACGAACAATATTGTTCGTTTTGACGTTCCAGAAATGGTTCCTCAGAACTTACAGACGTGTTTAGTAAATTCGTTGGGTGAATTTACACAAATGCATCGATCACCAATCTACGACTACAAACTGGCGAGGAGAAAGAACGCTCTGAAGATTGTAACTATTATACATTGTGCGAATACACCTAACTCTGTCCATGTTTGTCATTGTTGCTGGTCGTCTGACGTACTTCAATCTACTGTTTTCTTCTTCTTTTTTTTTTTTTCTTTGAAAGAGTGGGAGCTTTATGTGTCATCGTAAACAATTCTTGATTTTGTGCTACTCGTTCACTGCTTGGATTACTTTTCTAGCGTATATATCTATAAATAAGTTTTGACATTGCGAATTTTTCATTTGTTTTTCTGGTTTCTATTTTGTCTATCTAATGTTCTCCCACATCGCTGGATGCATTCTTGGTTTCCCGCTCACGCGGCGTTTGAGTTATGTAGCTCAAATGCACCAGATTGCCTAATTTTTTGTTTATTTGTTTTGGCATGCTGCAATCGACAAAATGTTTTTGCATCTTTATACACCTAGCATGCAAAACCAGTCCTACGATAGTTTCAAAGAAAAGGTAGTATTACCTCTAAGTAAATAAATAAATTCGCCGACCGAGGTGGCTAACGTCACGTTGACGCGCGAGAAAACCGGCTCCTCTTAACAATCGCCTTATCATGTGAGAACTGTGTCAGGCTTTGTTCGCGTATACCCGGCGCGTAACACTTTGATTGTGCCTGATTTCATAGCCGTGCGTAATGAGAAATAATTAGTGAAATAATACTCTGTAAGATGGGACGAGAAACACTTACGCGCTTATTACCGTTGCAGGCTGGCTACTGTCAAATAAATATAACCTGGCTTTTTTCTTCTTCTAAGCACCGTTGTTTAACGCTGCTTTGGAGAAGAGTATAGTTAGAACGGTACGTTTTTGTGTTGCTTTGTTTGTAATGTATTCTCGGAATAATAAAACTGGGGGCTGGGCGTCAATTAGAAATTTTAGCCCGATTAATGGCTAACCTGTAGTCGATCAATGAATCGATTAATCGATTGCATTGACTATCAGGTATAGTATCTAAAAAGTGTTGAACTGCTTAATTTTTTTTTCACTTTTTACTATTTCTTAGCACGTCGTCAGCGGTGCAATTTACAGCCTTGAAACTTGACGCTGCACCGCGCACAGAAAGAAAAAGGACAACGATATTAAAAATGAAATATTTTAGATTAATATTCACCCTTTCTAATTGATATAGTTCGAAATCACAGGAAAATGGTTAAGCGCTTGACCGTGGGATAAAAGTGTTTTCTTAAAATGAATCAATGCCCACCGGTAATAAAGCAAGCATTTTTACTTTCGCCCCAAATTTTTAAACTCGGAACGAAACCGATTCATCGGTTAAAAACGAATTGGGATTAAAGCATTAACTGATTAATCGGACGGTTGCTCAGTCAATGTTTCATACATAACGAAAATCAACCCAGAAACATTTGTATCGGTAGGAAGAAAAATCAGCAGCCCTAAGGGACACGGGTTCGCCGAGCTTGCGTCCTGCACGGACTCTTCTTCGAGTGATATACGCCCATTGAAATCCAGCGTTCATTTCATTTATCTTTCACTAAATCAACATTTACCAGCACCACAACACATGGTGAAGTTGAATGATATATATCATTAAAAAAAAAAAGAGACCCCGAAGAACGCAAGCTTGGCGAGCCCGTGAGCCCCCTGGAGGTTGCATTTTCTTCATCTTATAAGAATGGATTTGTGGCGAGCCGTCTAATCCGCTAACACCGAAATCGCTTTTTCGGAGGTCCGATTAGTCGGAATTGGCACGTGAACTTTCCGGAGACAATCGTGTCGCCGCTTTGGGCCCTTGTGGTGCTCTCGTGCACCTCGCCCGCCGATGATATCTAAGGTATGAGATTCCATGGGCGGTCAAAGAAGGAAGTTTATGATGCTTCTACATGTAAGTAGAAGCATCGTTCACTTTTTTGACCAGCACGCTGCTTTACAAACAAGTCGGGCGTTTTCTTCCATCATGTGTAAGCGCTGCGCGTGCGCAAACTCATATGAAGTGCAGCTTCTGCGCATGCGCCATGCTGACATCAGCTCCACCGCAGCCGCGTGACGTCAAGGCTGCGTGCTGGTGTATAGTCTGCCACAAAAACTCGTTTATCCGTCAATTGCCACGCGCGAAGACGAGAGCGAAACATATACTCTTTCCGGGTATTAGAAAGAATTCCCTGGACATAGGGCAATATTCTTTTCAATACAGATGTTCTCTCTCTTCTCTCTTTCCGGCTTTTAGGCTAGCTTAAAGCCGGGGTCTCAAACTCATTCGAGTGTTTAGGGGCCAGATAGCCTACCCCCGAAAGGATGAGAGCCAACAGAGTCATGGGGAGGGGGGGGGGGCAATATTTAGCTATTTTGGGACAAAAAACAAACAAACAAACAGTATTGGTGGTTCGCGTTGCAAAGTAGATGACTGTCCCAGCGACACTCCAGAGATTTTTAGACGAGGAACCTTATGGTTTAGGCTTTTTGTAAGCTCGTCGTTTTGCCCTCTTTAGTTTTTATTTGCATAACCGTCTACTTTGGGCTTACGCCTTATGTTCTAAAAATATTTTAAACACCACCATACCAGAGTGCCGGCAATTTTCAATAGGGAGAAAGCACACCATCCTTGCCCTCTCGTACAATTCACTAGACTCAACAGGCATAGAAAAATTATCTCTTCATGCGGCGGTCTTTGCTTTTCTGGCAATTTTTATAGCATCATTATCGGAAAATGCTTTTATTTAAAAGGTATTGTCTAACAGCTAGAACCCCGAGCTCATAGCTTTATCTTTGGTCGTTGTTCCTGCTGTGCAAGAGGTCCCGCAGACGAGCTGCCTCCTTGAGGAAAGAGCTCGCACATGTTTACCCTAGTAGTGGTATTACCATTCCTGCTGATTTGCATAAGGAAAGGCTGAGTAGCAAAATTTAAACGAAGAAATACCTGCCACATGCCCCCCCCCTCTCTCTCTCTCCAGAAAAAAAAACACTTAAAAATGTGTGAACGGTGCAGGGCTCCTATTTCAAGCGAAAATGATCTCGACAATCTAAATACTATTATTTATGGCGTATGTGGCGCTTGAGTCATGGGAAAGAGGGCTCGCAGCCGCGGGATGGTGGTGGACCTCATTCCAGAGAGTCGCGGGCTGCGTGTTTGAGACCACTGCCTTAAAGCAACAAAGATGCCTACTCGTCACGGCCCGCTCGTCGAAGAAAGAACCATATAGTAGGCGAGCTGGCCAATGGTGGCATTTCGAATATGCTTCTCATGCGTACACATTACTGCAAATTATATTGTAATGTATTTAAAAGTAAACAACTTGACCATGCTCACCAAGGCCGGGGAGCACATAATATATTGAACGCAAACTACCACCTCGCAGAAATATACGTCACGTGATTTGAGGCCATATGACCTGGCCATGGGACCTCAAGGCTACACGAGACGTCAAGTGGTCTTGAGGCCACATGACGTCACTTGACTTGGTCACGTGACAATAATTTGCTCGCTAAATTAATCGGGGAAATTGACGTGACGGCACTTCATGAGTATCCTCGATTGTGAAGGTTCGTCGTGACGCTTCTTTATGATGGTCTTCTCATATAATTAGGCAGATAGCATAAATTCTGTGTTCAAAATTGGTTGTTTATGAAACGCCACGCTTAGAGGTTAATCATCGTGGACATAAAATAGTGTTTCAATCGAGAGTTTGGTCGAAATTTGCAATTAGAAACACGCATGCTGCGATGGCGTCGTTTTGCGTAGTCGTCTCTCTTAGGGTCGCAAGCAGCACGGAATTTTGCCAAGCATTGACCAGTGGCTGGTAGAGATGAGTGCGTTTTTCTGGCCAATGGCCAAAGAGTGGTCATTCACCGGCCAATGATTGGCCGATGACCGATGGTTGGTGGCTATTGGCCAACGGCCAGAAAAAGGCCAGTCATCAGCCAATGGTTGACCACTGGCCAAAGGAACATTTCCATCCATTGTCCAATGATTGGCCAAATCTCTGCTGCAAGGTGTGATGACATCAGGCCGTTTTGTGTCAAGGGGCGTCTTTGTTTAGTTATTCCTCAAGCACGTGAAATAACGCGCCCTAGTTTTAGCTCTTAGCATTGCCCTGTTATTTGCCGCCGTTTTGAATCACGCTATTTGTGTGCGATTGTCCTTCCTCTGGTGGTCTGTTTTTGCTATCGGATACCGAAAAGAGTTGCACCAGCAAACATATAGAAGATTGCCGCATTCTACAGTTGTAACCTGTACTGGGCAGCTCGAAATCGCTTTATAAACTTTTATTTGAACCGTGTAATTTGTAAAGCTTCTGAGTCAGGACGGAAATATCACGCCAGATGAATTCCGCAGTGAGGCGTCGTACAGACCCATACTGTAGTCGGAGGGACCTACCCACAACTGGGTATCCTCAAACTCGGGGTGAATACTTTTCATGTACAGTCTCCCACCAAATAAAAGTCTCATTCGCTGAGGAACTCTATGCGGCAATGCTAAGGGCACCTTGCCCTACAGGCAGCTTTTCTATATAGAGAAAATATAACAAATGTTTGATAGAAATACCAGAGAACATGCAGCCGAGCTAGTGAAGTTCAACATCTTGAAAACCCGTGACTTAAGAATAATTATACAGGCTTGACCATGCTGACGAAGACTTGTAAGCACAGAATGTGCGATAGGCCTTCAGGCAAGGAGGGAAGGGCGTCTGACCGGCACCGCCTACTGAAGATTCGCTCTTATCTCTGACAGACGCCGTTAGATGGCGCGGCATGATGGGAAAGGTCGCGAAGCACGCGGCCAAGCACTTGGCTCCACAATCTCAAAGGGGTGAGTTTTCAAATCCTGCCGGGGAACTAAAGTACTTTTATATGGTTTCCTATGGGCGCAACGCTTTCCGGTGTTGGTGTTTTGTTCAGCCGGCCGTTACAACCGGGTGTTACAACCAAATGTTACAGAGCTCCATGAAAATCAACTGATGAAACACGTTTTGTGTTAAAAAGTGGGACAACACACACACAAAACAGGTCTCAAACACAGCTGTGTTTGAGACCTGTGATTGGGCAGATATGGTCGCTCGGCTAGTTCGGTGTCTTTCAAGGTTGAGGACGCGAAAGGGTATATCGGGGGGGGGGGGGGGGAGGTTTTGTGTGGATAGTTGTGATGACGACTGACTTCCTGTTTTTTGAAGACTGGTTGTGGGTTGCCCTTATAAAAAAAAAAGCGGGAATAAACGTCGCAGCTGTGTATGAGACCTGTGTGTTTGTGTGTGTTGTTAGGTTTTTGTTCCTAAGTGTAGTAGTTCAAAATGAACAAAGTTTTATTTATTTCCTCCCATCGAGCATTGTGAACCTGGTCAATGCGAATTCAGCACAGCTGCCTGAAACTGCCTCGTCACATGGGGTTTTTCACATCGGTGGAGACTGTAGGGAAGGCTGATATCTCGATTTATTCCCAGAGAAAAGGTAGCAGGAAACAGGAAGAACCATCTAAGAAAGAATTCACGATGCGAAAGTGAAATCCAAAACAGAAACTCACAATACCGCACGTTTAATTGATGATCTTATTAGCGAGTTTTAGAATAGGGGGCCCCACAGCTTTCGGTGCCCCAAACAGCTTGAGGCATCGCAGTGGGCATGCGCAGAAGTTCTGCGCATGCGCAGTGGGACGCCCCAAGCTGTTTGAGCCACCCAAGGCTGTGGGGCCCCTATTCTAAAACTCGCTATTGTTTAATTGCTTAAAGGGGCGCTGCAACATTTTTTGTACCTTGCCCGAATACCGGTTAGAACAAATCCCTGGCGCTTACGACCAAGGAAACACACGTTCGTTTCTATCACTCCACGCAATAGAACGTCCCAGAAAAAAGTAAAGAAAAACGAGCAGCGTTCACCCCCTCACCTCGCCGCCAGAACAAGCGGCCACGTGATCCGGAGCCGATTATATGCCGCCAATACGTCGATCATAGTTTCCACGCGCTGGGGTTGGCAAAGCACAGGACACGCGCTGAGTTCCAGACATTGTTATGGCTCGGCTATTGTCGTCGTTGCAGCGACTGGACACGGGCCACTACCCGAATGCTTCTCGAGCTAGTGATTATCACGAGCCCAAATCGAGTGCCCACGCAATGCTCGGGTCCAATCTATGAACCGCATTCAAATATCGTCACTGGAGGGTACTGCGATCCCCACGTTACGTCATCAAATTTTGCAAAGGAGAGATTGAATGAAAATGACCGCGTTTCTCCTTGAAATTACACTGCAACAAAGGAGTTTCTTGGCCAGTGGCGTTGCGGGCGAGTATCCTTGAGTCCCAGTAGTGCCAGTAAGCTCGTGTAAAGTGAAAAACGTTCCAACTGAATATCGTTGCACAGCTCCTTTAACATAACCGTCCGTGCAGCCTCGGGCAACACCACGCGATGACTCCAGTAAATCAGATTGTGGCTCACCGAGAGTTCGTCCCTCCGGTTAAGAATACTGGCTGCTGCTCGAAAGCCCAACCGTGACGGCCATGCTTCTTGGATCTATGTCTTGACTTGTCGAAGCTTTTCGTCCTCGATGGTCAGAGCGGTCATTTGTTGTCCAGACAAAGTCCGCTTATCCAACGCGCGCGTGTACAGCACGTATTCCATAGGCTCTTTACGGCTGGTATCACCCTCCCCTGGCAAAGACAAGCGACCAAGGGCGTCGGCATCCACATTCTCCTGTCGTTTCCGACATTCATTTTCGCACTGGTATACCGCGAGGAGCAGAGTCCACCGCTGAACTCTTGCCTCTGGCATTTGCGGAATAGACCTCTTTGGATGAAACAAAACCGTTAACAACTTGTGTAAAAAAAAAAAAAAAGCTAGAGGCTTATTTTGATAACAGATCATGGTCTGTTATCGAAGTGAGGTTGTTCCCAAACGGGTAATCTCGAAAGTTAGACACCCCGAACACTAACGCTGGCGCCTCTTTCTCGATTTGCGAATAGTTGCGTTATGCCAGAGACAGTGTCTTGAACGGGACGCAATCGGATAGTCACTTCCGTTGATGCGGTGCGAAAGAACGGCATTTAGGCCGTTGGGTGACGCGTCGCACTCTAGTCGCCACTGTTTGTGGGGTCATAAATAATGAACCGGAAAATCGACCCCGGCCATGGCACATTTCGTACCCTCGAAGGCCTTTTCTTGTTCAACTCCCCACGCCAGTGTGCTCCTTTTCCAGGAAACAATACAAAAAAGCCAACGCCGTTGACAGGTTGGGCAAGAACTTGGCGTACGTGACTAACCCCCAAAAATATTTGAACTGTCTCACCGTTGTCGGTCTTTGTGCTGCAAATGGCCTCCAGGTTATCTCGCTGTGTGTGAAGACTCCTGGCATCGATCCTGTGTTAAAAAAACTCTACTTGCCTCTAGGAACCGGTACTTGGGTTGGGTTGTAGCATGAGGCTGTTGTTCCGCAGTCTCTGAAACATCAGCCGTGGCGTCGACGTGTTGGTCTCCTTCTCAGCGACAAAGATATACTGTCCAGGTACACCTCTACCCCCGGTAGATCACGGAGGAGCGATTCAATCCTTCTTTGGAACAGCGCCGGTGCCGATGCGATGCCGAAGGCTCGTTTGTTGTAGCTGAAGAGACCTTGGTGCGTGTTCAGCACAGTCATCTTCTGAGCCTCGTCGTCGACGGGAAGCTACATGGTTATTCACGTCGCGTAAGTTGAGCGTGCTGAATACCTCACCACCGCACAAAACTGCAAAGATGTCATATATCTTCGGCGGGTGGATAATGCTCCAGGTGTGTTGCCGGGCTCACTGTCAGTTCAAAGTATTCGCATAGTCTTATATACCCGTTCCTTTTACACCCAGCACGACAGGTGTCGCCAACCTCGAAATGCGTACTGGCGACTGTACTCCATCCGTCACAAGGCGGTCGATCTCCTGCAGACACCTCCCCGCGAAGTGCGTATGGCACCGGTCGCGCCTTGCAGAAGAATTGAATCGCACCTTGTTTCCTGCACAACTTGACGGCCGGCCCTTTTCAGTAACCCACCTTCTTCGAAGATGTCCGCAAATTCTTCCAGCAACGTCGACACGAAAGCGTCCGCGTGAATCATGTTCGCGCTAGGGAGCGTTCCAACTTCTAGAAGAAACGCACCCACATTTTGGAATGCATGGATTATGTTCCGACCGCACAGTAGAGGTCCTTGAGAGTCCACGACAAATAGAAAGCTGCTTACTAATGTCTTTTCATGCTGTACTTTGATGGCAATTCTATCGACCACCGGTGGCGGCCCCAGGAAGCACGACAGGCGAAGGGGAGTCTTTCCCAGTGCAGGTCACCGCTTGTGGTGCCTTTTGAAAACGCTTTGGGTATTACGCTCAATGGTGATCCCGTATCCATGAGCATCCAAAGCTTCCGCCCTTCCCAAAGGAAGTCTTCTTCCATAGGTCGCACAACGTCTCCGTTGGCGAACTGTGCGCAACCCGGGCATAGAGCGTTTCTTCGCCGCCCTCGTCGTTGTCTGGGTGGTCCTCCAGCGCGCATGCTCCCTGACGGTTGGTATGATCATACTTGCACCCTGGCCAAAGGAACCTTTTTGCCGCACATGTAGCATACCTTTTTACGGTGCCTGCAATCGTCCGCTGCGTGGTGGGCATCGCACCTCCTGCATGATGCACGTGGACTTGCTGCTTGGTTGTCCTGCCTGGTAGGTCCCTGGTGGCTGCGGACGAAATGGACACCACTCACGCCGTCTTGCGAATCCATCTTCTGTATTGTCCGGACGCTTTCGCCCGGCGGTCTCGGAATAAATAGAGAATTCTTCTCTCTCTCTTCAGGCCTATAGCCCTGCTAGACGGGCTATTTAGTGCACTTCACCTTTAGTGTGCCCTTTCTGTGGTGTGCTACACGGCTTCTTCCTGAAGAACGCACTTGGCTTCAAGTGAGTTTGACGAACTCGCTTCACTCGATCGAGTGCGTGGCCTCGATGGAAGTTTTTTAGCAGTAAAACATAACAACACAGAAACGAAACCGGTGGCGTGTATTTTATTCTAAAAATAATTCGAAATTCGTGAAAGAGGACGGAGAGGGGCGTCATTGCAAACAAATAGTAGGGTGGATTTTGCTTTGCAGTTTAGGTTGATCTGCACCAAGATTAGCGCCGCGGTGAATCAATAAAAGAAGACGAAAAGTCAGTAATTATAATGCTAAACGCTATCTTAATTAGCAGAGAGGATAGCGCCTCACATTTATTTTAGCGCTGTACGAGACAACGCGATAGTCATGATCTAATAAGGCAATGCCAGGCCCTCCTCGTAGACATCCATGAGACGAAGCGGAAAGCCATGGTCGGATCTCCATTCTTTATTGTGGCTCGTTTATAAATGTAACGTTATTTTGTAACGTGTCTTTATTAAATAGACAAGATATTGCCGAAACATTTATTCCTTTACATTTTACGTGCCTAACAGTACTTCATCTGTCCTTATTGCCATCATTTGCGAGTGACACTATTTTTTTCCGTGTGTCACTCAGAAACACTTGAAGTGGCATACGGTAAGCCGGAAGTGCACTCGGCTGAAGCGCACTAAATTAGCCTGACTGAGACAGTTATTAGTGTCTTACGCGTGAGTAAGAACCGTCAAGCTTCATCATCCCGAAGGCCGCAGACGATTCGCTCCCGTAGCATGCGATTAAAGGGTCTCGCTAAAATTGCAGTCCTTTGCGGGGCGCTGCAGGTCGGCGATGAAGCCCAGAACGTTCTCCCCCTCTCCCTGCTTGCGCGTAAAAAACGAATAACTCGCCGCAACTAGTCGTAGTCACTTGATGATGGTAGTATTCCTCCAGGTAACCCGCGACGGCTTCGTAGGTATCGGAGCCGAATTTGAGCCCACAAAACAAGGCTGGAGCGATAGGTGGGACGCTGCGAAACCCCAAACATCCCGCACATATCTCTGAGTGATGGCCGCATTTTTGGAAAAGATATGCGCGATTGAACAAGGCCGACGAGGCAGACAAGACATCTCACGTCGCGATTCTCATTCCCCCTCTTCTTCCCTTCGTCGCCTCAAGCATGGTGAACCGAAGCAAGGAAGGACAAGCGAGGCAGCTTCCACTCATTCTCAACTGTTCCAAGAGAATCGCGACATCACATTTCTCAGCTTGACCGCGCCCTTCTTTTCCAAAAATACGACCATCCGTTTGAGATATCGACGTATAAGTGATGTTTTGGAGTTTGTAGCGTCCCGCTCAACGCTTCAGCGGCCGTATTTTGTGAAATCGAAATTTCGGTTTAGCATCCCTTTAAGCTGTTGATGGCCGCGTCACACAGTACTATGAACAGTGAATAGGCCGCGGCTACCTATGCTCAACGGGATGGAGAAGTTCCCATAATTTTTCGGGACAGTTTTCTGCAAGAACTTGCTCGTCGACGTTTTAACTTAATTCGAATTTCAAAAATATTTCTGTTCCTACTGATTCAATAGCTGCCCCGCAAGGCTGCTAAGACTTTAGGGGAACTTAGATTTTCCAGCACATAAATTTCAAAGAACGCACATGCTCCCCAATTGGGCTGTTTTCTCTGGAAGTTTCAATGATGGATTTCAATGGCTAAGTACGCAATGCTGGCTAAACGACCTCAACCAAACGGAAACTGCTTGCACGTGCAAGGTTGCAAGAGCACGTGTTCACTCTAAGAAATGCCTGCGCGTCCACTTACCCGCAAAACACGCAAAGAGCCAATCTCTGGGATTTACGAAATCAGCTCAGCGAATGATGAGGCGGAACATCCGTTGGACCTCATAAATGAAGTCTGCGCTGTGGCATTTCGCACTGCAAAGCGTCATGCTTGCATTGCGTAATGCTACAGCGCAGACTTAATGTTGAGGTCCAAACAGATGTTCTGCCTCCTCATCCGCTTAGCTGATTTCGTAGATCGCAGATGTTGGCTCTTCCGAGTAGTTTTTCGGGTAAGTGGACGCGCAGGCATTTCTTAGAGTGTCTCATCCAAACAAATCGGTCGAAGCTGATAAGAGGAGCTTGAAAACAAAGTTTATTTTCAAGTACTTTCTTAGCTGCTAAAGGATTCAAGGCTTTGGTGTTTTGTAATCCATAGCTACTCATTTCGGAACTACTCCAAAGCATCAGTAACAATTTTTCATATGATGTCCTTGCAAATTTTAGCTTTAATTATCTGCAGTCGTTTAATGTTCACGCCATTATAGAACTCCGTTTTAGAGTGTTAATCGGTTTTATTGTCTCTTTGTTAGACGTCTGTCATTGTGACATGTAGTCACGACGAAATGGAGCGTGCTGCTACGTTACAGGAATAAAGGAAAGCGACGCTTTGTCCTGTCTTCGCCCGTTATGTCGCTTTCATTTTATTACTATTGTCACTTTCACCTTCTGTTAAATAATCGTTGACATTTTTTCCACCCTGAAATTCTTACCGTAATAGATCAGATACCGCAGCACAAACAAGTGATCACCGGTACGCTTCCTGCTTCTGAAAGATTCCGATCAAAACTACGAGTATCGTGGAATCTGCTTATGTGGTCGTTCAACCGAGGCGGCAGATACTTGTGTTCCACAGTTACCTGTAATCGTGCAATGCAATAAAGCACCTATATTGATGTAGCAGTCTGTCGCGTATGCTGTACACCCGCACACTCAACCTGTCTCAGAAAAAAGGGTATAATCTTACATCCCTTGTCCCATGTATAATACACCCCAAACCTTCAGCTCGGCGTACAGCGCACTGACGTCGAACCGACGGTACCAACTTTCACGAGCGGCTTGATAGCCGAGTGGGGCAACTTATTAAAATAGCTAATGTAAAGTACGTGTTACTGACTGCAAAAAAAAGTAGAAAATAACCGGGTTTTTTGTGGCCCTATGCAAAACCTCAGTGCTTTGGGGTTTTTTTTGTGGTATTTGATACGTGCTTTAGCTCTTTAATAAGTTATATCGTACCGTTATCAAGCGCCTTGTAAAAGTTGGCGCCGTCAGTTCGACGTCAGTGCGTTGTACGTCGAACTGAAGTTTAGGAGTGCATGATATGGGACAAAGGTGTAAGACTACGCCCTTTCTTCTGAGAATGATAGTTCTTGGGACTTGCACCGAGTCCTCGACCGTCCATTCCAGCTTCAAAAAGACGAGGACTCGGACAACTCCTACCTCCACGACTTCTGCCTGAAACTGCGACGCTACCGCAACATTGCGAGAAATGCCGGGCAGACGCCGTCTCTGAACTTTCTCCTGTACGGCTCGGACTGCAGCGACGAACGCTACGGTAAGCCGGGGCATTTCTTCCCGCAGCCACTAATCCCCGTGCGAGACTTGCACGAAGACGCAAAGGAAACAAAACGAAGAGACTGTAGAAAGTCGTCCTTATGTCTTCCAAGAGGGCGGGACATTTGTCCACATCGCCGCCTGCTGCGAATGCCTCAGCGGCGCGGCTAACCAACCGCAGCAGGTGGCGATGACCCCGTCCCTTGGTCCCGCTTTGTCCCGCTCTGTAGCTAAAAGGGACAATGACAGCGATTTAATTTAATCTGTTTCAATTGTGTTTTATAGCTCTCGGAACGACTGGCATACGATGCCTAGACATTATTCTCATAGATTCCAAATTTGTGAACGCAGTATTTCTGATATCTAACGAAAGAACTGAAAATCCGAATGCTCAACTATCTGACGTTTCTCGTTTTGGACCTCCGCGCCGAGCGTACGGAGCGACGTCACATGTGGTTGTCGGTAGCATTCTAGCGACGTCGAGACTCTGGTTACCGCGGTGGGTTATAGCAGCGCGATGGAGCAGTCGTTTCGCCGTAATGTCAACATGGACGGCGATGCCGCTCGCGAGCGAGTTCGAGGCGTTCAGGCGGAACCGAACGACCAACTGGAACAGGAGTACGTGCGTGGCGGCCTCCGCTACTCACCCGATCGGAGACTCGCAGCAGCCGGCAAAGTTTTCCGAGGCGGACCCGCATGCCAGGAAGAGACGGCACGCCGAGCTCTGATTTTTGGTATTTCAAGGAGAGCGGCAGCGATACTGGCCGTTCGCAATGGCCGTCAACAAGCGTGTTTCGCGATCGCCGTCATCAATCGTTACTGGCGACGCGAGCGATCGCAAAGCGGCGCTGCGGTCAGCCCGCTGCAACGTGGCCGAAGGCTGACTATGACGTCAGCAAACGGACGTCGCACGTCGGCCGTAAGTATGTAAGAATTCAGTTTCGACGGTCTTGGGAACCCTGCATCGAGATCACTATGATTCGAGGCTCCAGCATGCTCACTAGAAACTCCATCGAGCTTGTTGCTCTCAAGGTAATGGCGTCGCGCCAGGTAACCGATCGAGGGCGCCGGAATCATTGCCGCGATCTATTGTATTGAGTTTGCGCGAAGCGGGAGCATCAAGCGCCGTGTAAAAAAGTTCGTGCGCGCAAAAAGAAATTTTTTTTGCCAACGCTGTTTTTTGCCCTGAGACGTGCCTAGGATTACAGTTCACATCGTCCTAGACAGTATGTCAATGACCTTCGATTGTCAGTGCCTTTAAGGCCTCTGGTCACGGCCAAGGGCAGGGCAGCGCGAGACATTGCTTCTTGTTGAATCGTTGATTACGAAGACGGGCGGCCCAGTCAGTTGATCGCTGGGCCCGCAATTGCTGCTTCGGACTTTTGCGTGCGCCCACAATAAACAAAACGACAGCAGTGACCGAGACACTGCACGACCGTGATTCGCGACTGCGTAACGAATCTACTTCTTGCAGTGCTTGCCACATTGTGTGGGCCGAGCTAGTCACTGGATCCAGGATTCAGCGATCTTAGAGTGAACAGTTTTTCGTTGCTGTTGTTTCAGTCGCTCTGAACGCAATCAACGCAAGTGTCTGAACAAGGCTTGAAAGACTTTTTCTGCCGTGTTTTCCCTGTCTGTCGTTAAGGATGAGCAGTATTTATTTATTTATTCCAATACCATGAAGGTACACGGCGTTACAGAGGTGAGGGGTGTGTAAGATAAAGTACAATAATAAAAACAATTAGAAGCAAAGAGTACGTATGGTTAGTGCACTGAACAATAGAGATCAATAAGATCAGTTTTAAACAGATGATCGGTCTGAATTGTAGCGATGGAGGTGGAAAGGCGGTTCAATCTAAGGATGTTTGGGAATGAATGAGTGATGATTGTTGCTGTTTTCGGGTTTTATGGCGCAAGAGTTCCGACGGCCATACTGCGCCAAACTAGGTAAGCTAAAAAATGTCTCGCAAAAGTACAATAAGACTAGACTAGAACACAGGGGCGGATCCAAGGGGGGGTGGGGGCGACGGAGGCGGCCGCCCCCCCCCAAACTAAGTCGACCCCCCTCCCCCTTCTCGGAGGGATATTTGACATGGGTAGACCCCCTCCTCTCCCTCGCAAATAAAACCGATTACCGGCCTGCCAGGTGGTAGAAGGCTCGGTACTCAAGGACGAGGGTCCAAAATAGGGTAGGTCGCACCCCAGCAGGCACACTTATACTCTGAACTTGGAGAACCACTTCGTCGAATGGGAGAATAGTATCCTTACAAATCCCCCCCCCCAGAAACGGAGTTCTGGGTCCGCCCATGCAGAACATGGCTATAGCTTGTGTTAGATACCTGTAGTTTTGAGAAAACCTAAAAGACATTCAAACGATACTAGAGGCTGCTTCCCTAGAACCAATATATTGTGTGAAATGGTATGTTGTACTTGAAAAACTCAGGGAAATAGAACTTGTATTATTGTAGAAGGCCACGGCAAGAAGAGAACATGCAGAGCAGATGAAGTTTCTTTACAGTGCTCGCCGCACACCTGCGGTTCCTCACCTATAAGCAGATATTGATGAGTAAGGAACGAGTGGTCCAATTCTCAAAAGGCACAGAAGGACTTCGTGGAAACGATTCTTGTTAGGGTTTCCTAGGCACGTCAAGTTCTGGTTTAGTGGTATGAAGCTTGTTATTACCGGCTGACTTCTATTCAGATTGCCATAGCCGTGAAAGTGGAAATCTTACGGACATTTTAAGGTCTTGGTACGGTACACGGACATTTGATGGCAAAACGTTCTGTGAAGAGGCGGCTAGTCGATTTGCAGCCTCGTTGTCTGCGATGCCTACATGGCTCGGGATCCAGCAAATCTTAATTTGATTCCCACCCGCGAGTCCCTGTTGAGCCTTGGCCCGTACGAGTTGAGTCAACTTCAGTGCGCCTCTCCTCGACGCTCTGACCTTTGACGTTTCGTGTTGGCGCTGCGTGTCCGGCCAATGGGAGTATCGTCGACGCGCGCCAGCCAATGGGACCGAAGCCGAAAATCCATCAGCTTCACTCCGCTGCTTTGGGATCGGAGAATTTTGGTGCCGTTGGCTAGCTTTGCGCGTGGTTACATGGCTCGGGGCTGGCTTCACTTGGAAAAAGGATTTAAGGTGCCGTTTGGCGCGGTTTCAAAGCTGATGACGTCGGCTCGCTCCATGAGACAGTTAATGCTTTCGCATTAATATGATTTTCAGCGTCTTAACCGCTTCCCTGCTGATAACGAGTGTCACTCGTGCCGGACGGCGGAGAAAAGCTCACCGAAAAACTGTCCGATGCTGAGAAAAGCCCACCTACGAATCTAAGAATCAGAGCGTTCACTGAAGTGAAATACGTTCACTCAACTGAAGTATGCTGGGATGCCTTATGCGCATGCAGTCATTCTGCACTTCACGAGCAGAATTTATTTTAAAATACAAAAACGACCTGTAACACGCCAGGCGTTTGCCTGACGAAAATAAAATAAATAATTTCAATAGAACGCTAATTTAAAAAAAAATAAGGGAGGGAGGGTGGAGGGAGACATAACCAAAGAATAGGGCTGCAGCAGGTAGTTTCTGGGTGATTTATTCAGTTATGAAATTACCTCTTATGTTATTGATTTATTAAATTTATGAAATTACCTCTTACCGACACCGCATTGCCAAATCTCCACATTACACAATTTGTCGAACAAGCAGTGGTTTCAATTCTTACTTTTTTTAAACGGAAAATAGAAAAGGTCATGTATTTCCTCTATCCCGGCCACGTTAGAATCAAATATGGTAACACTCACGCGAAATGGGTTGAACATAAAAGCGGAACAAGGGCTACAGTCAGGGTGGAGAATAATAAATCAAGATGACTTAAATCGTGGTTCAAATCAGACCGATTTTACTATAATGATGTAGATCAAACCTTGTACGCAAAAAAATCCTAAAAGATTTTTGCATTTACAGTTCGTTTATTATTTGATGCATTTCAGTATGCGCCCATGTTCCGCATTTAAATAGAAAAAGAAATCACCACGCAATAAAGATTTATACCGGACCGAACAAGCAAAAAGCACTGGTCCCAGAGGAAATCGATACGTTGAGCTTTACTTCTAGCTCCGCCTTCGTTCGTCAGTTGCGTCACGTCTTTTTGCTATCCAAATCAGAACGTAAGAGATAGAAACGAAAAATGGGAATCGTAACGTCGGATTACAAAAACTAAGATGAAATCACTAAAAAGAAAAGCCAATACAGCTTTTTCACCTAACAAAAAAACTATGTTGTCTTTGTTCTAGTATGGCGAGGGCTTTCATGACTAAAAGTTGTTCTAAATTGCAGTGCTAATTCTTTTCTCAGCCATTGTTTTCAGTGATCAGAAGGAATCGATCAAAAAACCTGATTGTGATTAAAAATGCATATAATGAGAAATAACCAATGTTTTCTAGCTACAATGATATTAGTCTGATGTAAATCAAATAGATCTCACTTATATCTTCCAAAAAATCTAGATTTTTCTTAAATCAATATTTATTTATTTTTATTTTGCCCACAGCAGAGCGATCTGATGTTAAGTAGTGTACACTGCGTGACCACTGTCAATATAAACGAAGCGATGGTAGTTTTTTTTTTTCTACTATTTTAATGGTTGCTATCAAAACTACTAGTGCGGTGGAAATTGCTCATTCAGGGCACAAACCTATACGATACTAAGTTTGCGCTGATCAACTCCTTCCTAAGTAAAATGCCGAAAAATCGCTCTCGCGCAATCAACTCTAGTTGCACGGTGTACCGCCTGCGTGAGAGAACGTCTATAACGTGGTACACTCTGCTATTAAAGATAACGTCCGCACATACTAATTTAAATCGGGAGACTTTTCTCGGGTCTGTCAAAAGACTGGTGAGCTTTCTCCGGTCCCGCACAACAGTGGGTGAGCTTATCTCCTGGTGAGCTTTTTCACCGGTGAGCTTTCTCTCCGGGATTCTCTCGTGCCTACCCGTTACGGACCATAAAACCCGACCAGAATGTGTGACTCGAGTGTTCGGTTTCGGCGCTCGGTGAGTGCGCTCCCTGGCAGATGGCAAAAACCGCCCTATTGCTCCATTTACCTTGGGCAGCTTGCTCGATTCTGTTTTACCGCAATAAAGAAAATGCTCCATTTAGCAAAAAAAAAAAAAGCAGTCGCGTGCGAGCGCTCTGCGCTAAAACAACGTGGCCTTGGCGCGGAGGTCCACTCCAGGCGACAAAAGATACACAAAACCTATATTTTCAATGTGATTGATTGCTCAGGCATATGTGACGACGAATCCTTCGGCCTTTCCAGTTTTTAGGAATCAGGCGATAGTTTGATGGGCACGTGACAGGACTGATGAGTGATGTGAATCCTGCAAGCATTCCATCAGCTTCGGCGTCTGCACGTCAGTGGAACTCAGACCAGAAGTCCTGATTTAGAGCACGATATGACACCTGCGAAATCGAGGAAATATTTTTAGCTTTATTTTAATTCAACTGCCTGTTTAAACTTTTGCTGTACGTTCCTTGAAGGAAAGAGAAATGTCAGTAGACGAGGGTTAATAATATCATCTTGTACGATGCCCGGAGATGCTACTTATTGTACTGGGACTGTATAAAATAACACTGCGGTTTTGTTTTCTTTTGTTGATTGCAAATAAATCATTCGGGTGTCGCTGAAGTCAAGAAAAATTGCGCAATGAGAACGTGTCTTCGAAAATAATTCATCTAGTACATTTTTAAACATGTTGTACTCTAATGAAAGCATGCTCTGCAGTAGAGTGACGTGTAGGTATTACTCTGAATCTCGTCTTTGTGTCCTTGTCTTTGTGAGCGCTAAAATGTATTCCAAAGTTTCCAAAAACCAAATAAGCCCAACAATGCCTCTACTTAATAAAGCAGGTTTTTAATAACTTATCTTGAATACTTTTGTCCAGTATCTTTTGTTCAACACCGATTTTTTAAATTTTGTTATGAAATTTGGAGATGAAATTCACTGTTTCAAACGTGCACGGTATCAAAAACACAACTAAATTACATCCGGACACAAACGCACTACATTCGTAAGTCCCTGTATCGAATGATATGTCTGCAGTTGCATTTAGGCATTGGCGTTTCCGCCTAACTGTCCCAGAACAAACCTTGCAAGAAGTGCTGCTTCTATTAACTTCAGCACTTTGAAAAAACGAACACCTGGATGTAGTCCTCGAGAGCAACGAAGCTACAGCTATCCTGCCCTGCCCTCCCCTATAAATCCACGTTCATAGATTTCACCGTTATACGAAAGGCAACCCCTCCTCCTTCTAAGCACTCATATAGTTGTGGTCTAAACTGAGAAACGGAACACTGGCTTTTGTCGTGACCCAGAAATTAAAATGACCCGTTGTTCTGACGAAGACGAGACAAATGCCTTGAACTACTTTTTTGTCAATAGTTTCATATTTTAAAGTGAAACTCAAGTGGCCTCTTCTTAGAACCACCGACTCTGTGCTGTCACGCCAGTTCTTCGTAAAATACCGTCTTTATTTTTTTTTATTTTTTTTTACTTTGCCGCTTTGGCCTTAAAATTTTGAGTTTTTATGCAGAAATTTGAATTCTGGAAGTTTTTAACAGTGTATGATGTAAATCACACCTCAGTTAAACGTATAAAATAGACGCAAAATGGCGGGACACAAAGTAAACAAAGGCAAGCACAAACTTTCAACTGTTTTTACTCAGGAAAAAAGCAAAACATTTAAGAGGGAAGAAAAGTGTTTTCAAAAATGCGTCTTTGGCGCATCGGAAACGTCTTTAAAAGTTCACGAGAAACAGCCTGGCTTGTCCAAAGAATCATATCTCCTGAAGTCGCGGAACATAGTCAGAAGTGTTGCAGCTAGTGGTGCAAAACTATCGATAGTACTATCGATAGTATCGATAGTCGCCAGAAATTTGACTATCGATAGTCAAAAAACTATCGATAGTACTATCGATAGTCGACTATCGAAAAACTATCGATAGTACTATCGATAGTCGACTATCGAAAAACTATCGATAGTACTATCGATAGTCGACTATCGAAAAACTATCGATAGTACTATCGATAGTCGACTATCGAAAAACTATCGATAGTACTATCGATAGTTGACTATCGAAAAACTATCGATAGTCGACTATCGAAAAACTATCGAAAAACTATCGATAGTACTATCGATAGTCGACTATCGTAAACCTACCGATAGTACTGTCGACGGTTTACTATCGATAGTTTTGCGACACTAGTAGTTTGCGTCGCTCCCTCTTCTCTTTTTCTCGCTTTATTTTTCCAAATGGGATACCCAACTAGCCCAAGCGCTTAAGGCCATCTCACACTGAGGGAACACGACGGCAACAGCAACACAACACGTTGTCCGACAGTCGGGCAACTTGTTGCTCGCTCCCCGTGTTGTCCTGCAAACCTGTCCCAACGCGGCAACAGCAGCACAACATGGACGACAACTAAAATGTTGCCTCGGTATGACAGATTTCGGCAATAAAAAAAAAAGCAGCAACTTGTGTTGGACAACGTGTGTTGCCTTGATAGCTGGCTGAGCGAATTTCGGGCCGGCAACACGACAACATAGATAGCTTCGATGGCAGAGCTAGTTCCCTATGAATAACGTCTTACTCTAATGAAGGCTTGGGAAACGTTAGATAATAATAATTAAGGCTGGCATGCAGCTAAAATATGAATGTTGTTACTGTTTTATGAACAGTTTTATGAAAATATGAATGTTGTTACTGTTTTGAATGTTTTATGAATGTTGTTACTGTGTTATTACGGAAAGCGATTGTCGAAATGGTCCCAGCTAGGGTCGTGAACGTTCAGACTGGTGTTGAAATTAGAACCGTCGAGAGACCAGCTCACAATACTGCTAGTGAAATAAAATGGCATGCATACTCGCCCTCTGATAAAGTATAATAAAAATAATCCTGGAAAGCGAAGATTAAAAAATCGAAGCATTAAAACGACCACTCTGATCATGGTTGTTGATGTTTGGAACTTGGAAACAGCCGCTACCAGACACCTGATTTGTTTAAAAAATACCCAGGACGTTTTGGGGAATGAAGCGATCACATAGCAGGCGGTAGGTAAAAGCGTTGAAAAATTTTATTCCACCGATTGTTATGAAGGTCGATCGTGTCGGTGTCGCAGTTTTGAAACGCTGTCAGTTCAGCTCAACACCACGCTACAAAAGACGCTTTAGGGTACTGCCGGTGCTTACTCAATTTTACAGTAACATATGAATTGCACAAAAGAAAGAACCGGACAGAAACACTTCATACCGGGTGGCGCAAATCCCGAACATATATCGGCGATCTCACTTTCCTTGGTTAGGGCTATCTGCTTTGTCAGCGAATGAAGAACATTTTGATAAAATAAAGGGTGGAAAATACTCCCCGTGTCAAGTTTTCTAATCACAGTCACTGGTTGATGCCGTCCCGTCGTAATTTCCGGCCCTTCGAACGCACGAGCACTTTGCAGAGTCACATTTCCAGCGACGCCGCGCCGCACACGAACAAAGGTAAACAATCAAGGTGGCGGAGTGTTCCTCGTTGTTCCTCGTGTTGTCCCCGCCGTCAGCGCGGTATGACAGGGTTGTCGGACAACAAATCGGACAACACGGTTGCCGGGCGGCAGCAACATGTTGTCCGACTGTTGTTGTTGCCGCGATGTGACAGGGTCGCCGGCAACACGATTTCCTTGTGTTGTCGGATAGAGTTGACCAACTGTTGCCCCAGTGTGACAGGGCCTATACCATCCCAACTTTGGTTCAGCTTTCAATGATGCCGAAGGCGGGAGTTTGGGCGAAGAGAGGAGGAAGGGAGGCGAGCGGCGGTGCGGCAACTGTGTTCGCTCTAGTGGTGCAAAACTATCGATAGTACTATCGATAATATCGATAGTCGCCAGAAATCGGACTACCAATAGTAATAAAACTATCGATAATGTCGCAGAACTATCGATAGTCGACTATCGAAAAACTATCTAGTACTATCGGTAGTGACTATCGAAAAACTATCGATAGTACTATCGATAGCTATCGAAAAACTATCGATAGTACTATCGATAGTCGACTATCGAAAAACTATCGATAGTCGACTATCGAAACACTGTCGATAGTACTATCGATAGTCGACTATCGAAAAACTATCGATAGTACTATCGATAGTCGACTATCGAAAGACTATCGATAGTACTATCGATAGTCGACTATCGAAAAACTATCGATAGTACTATCGATAGTCGACTATCGAAACACTATCGATAGTATTATCGATAGTCGACTATCGAAAAACTATCGATAGTACTATCGATAGTCGACTATCGAAAAACTATCGATAGTACTATCGATAGTCGACTATCGATAGTTCTGCGACACTATCGATAGTTTTCGGAAAAACTATCGATAGTATCGATAGTCGATTTATCGATAGTTTTGCATCACTAGTTGCAACGCATCGGCAAATGTGAGCCATATTAATATTTTTTTACCGATAGTGCGTGTTCCCGTGCTTGATCATTCATGCATCGCCCCGTCTGGCCGATGTGGACACTTTCCACAACTCAGTGGAATTCCATACACTACACCAACCGTGCAGTCCGTTTAAGGAGTAGAGCGGCCATGTGAAAAGAAACACGTCACTCCTTCGCATGGACTGTACAGTGGGCGTAGTGTATGCAAATTCCACCGATTTGATAGAAAAGGTCTACATCGACCAGACAGGACGATCGCGTCAATCGATCGAGCACGACCGAGAACATTATCGGTAGAAGATATTATTGTAGCCCGCGTTGTCGATGCATTGCAACACTTCTGACTATGTTCGGAGACTTCAGCAGATAAGAGGAGAAGCCATGAGACTGTTGCTCCTAAACTTTTGGAAGAGATTTTAATTTAAAAAAAAGTGGGAAAAGTTTCAGTTTTTTGTATGATCGGTAACCGACTTGATAGCTGTATGTATTGTCCCTTTGCGGATGTATACAGGGTGTTTAAAAGGAGCTGTGCAACGATTTTAATGTTGAAAGAATTTGCATCTTCTGCTTTCGACATCGTTTACCTTGTCACAAAGAACAGAAAACACATCTCCTTCCTTCGAAATGTTGCGATTCCTCCGCGTAATCGCGAGACAAAAGATTAGAATATTTCCCGACCTGCAGCCGCAGAGCGGCGGCCATGAGAACCACGCGGCATGAGCGTCAATGGAGGTCTTGAAAAAAAGATAGGAAGTTGTGCAAATATCTGCTCGAGAAAAGGTAATTTTTCTATGAATTTGTCGTTCCAACATACATATAAATGCGCCAAAAAGGTCGAGGTATCACCTAAGCATTTCTTATGAGTTGTAAATGCTGAAGCATGCAAGCCGCTCGTCCGCTCTCTTGTTCGTCTGCTGCGTACTTTTCGTCGCCCGGTCGCGCGTGATGTGCTCCCCTGAGTGACCTTGGACGCTCCGCGCCTGATTGGACACGCAGCGCCATGGGGTGAGCGGTCGTGGAAACTGACGAGCGCAGCGGCCAATGGGAACCCCGTCGACGCGCGCCAGCCAATGGAATCGAAGGAGACTATCTGCCGTTTTCGCGCTCGGACTGATGACGTCAGCTCGCTCCTTGAGACAGTTAATGCTTTCGCATTAAAACCTGGTGTCATCGACAAACATTTTATTATACGGAGTTTTAGTGGCGCCGTCTATCCGAGATCAACAAAACCGTCATCTCTATCTGCTACCGCGAACAGCCGCCAGAAGCCGGAGGGGGACGGGGGCAGGAGCCGGACGTGGATGGCCGGACCCGGACGAGACTTTCCTCTTTCCTCCTTTCGCCATGTTGATCGCGCTGCGCGAGTACGCGTTCACGTGGTCGCGAGCGGATGAGTTCTCGCTGCTCACTGATGGCTCTAGAGGGAAGGCTTCACCGGAACCCGCGCGTCCCCCATTGACATCACAGCTAGCGCACGTAACTCGGAAGATGGTGAAGGAGTTGAGAGGTGCCGAAAACCTCAATCTGTGTCCATTTTTAAAATAAAAAATAGGACATGCGAGGCAAAAGCGTTTTGTTTTTTGGTCTTCCAGAAAGGTCGAGACACCCAACTCCCAAAGCAAAGCACTAAAATTGTTGAACAGCTCCTTTAGCGTAAGAGTGCCAAAAATTCCTAAAATTAGTGTATTCGAGGTAGTGGTGCAAAACTATCGATAGTACCGATAGTCGCCAGAAATCTGACTATCGAGGTGAAAAAAACTATCGATAGTACTATCGATGGTCGACTATCGAAAAACTATCGATAGTACTATCGATAGTCGACTATCAGAAAAACTATCGATAGTAGACTATCGAAAAACAATCGATAGTACTATCGATAGTCGACTATCAAAAAACTATCGATAGTACTATCGATAGTCGACTATCGAAAAACTATTGATGGTACTATCGATAGTCGACTATCGAAAAACTATCGCTATTACTATCGAAAAACTATCGAGAGTCGACTATCAGAAAACTATCGTTAATCGACTATCGGAAAACTATCGATAGTCGACCATCGTAAACCTATCGATGGTACTGTCGACGATTTACTGTCGATAGTTTTGCGACACTAGTAGTTTGCGTCACTCCCTCTTCTCTTCTTTTCGCTGTATTTTTATTTTTCAAATGGGACACCAACTAGCCCAGGCACTTACCATTTCAAATTTGGTTCAGCTTTCACTGATGACGAAGACGGGATTTGTGCAAAGAGAGAGAAGAGAGGCGAGCGGTAGGGCGAGGGTAAGACGGGCCAGGGAGAAGGAAGCAGACGGAACGCTGGAGAAGAGAGGGAAACCTCCTTCTCTCTTTAGCGTTCCGTCTGCTTCCTTCTCCCGGCCCGTCTTACCCTCGCCCTACCTTCTTGAGTACAAAACTATTGAGAGCACCATCGATAGTATCGATAGTCGCCAGAAATCTGACTATCGATAGTAAAAAACTATCGATAGTACTATAGATAGTCGACTATCGCAAAACTATCGATAGTACTATCGATAGTCGACTATCGCAAAACTATCGATAGTCGACTATTGATAGTTCTGGGGCTATCGATAGTTTTGGAAAAACTATCGATAGTATCGATGAGTCAATTTATCGATAGTTTTGCATCACTAATTCGAGGTAAAAGGATATTCTCGGGATGGCACTACTCGTGGTGGCGGAAGTCGGAAAATTCGCGATACTTACTAATTACTTCGCTAATTAACTAAAATTACTAAGTAACTTTTTAATTAGTAAAAATAGACATATGGTACCAAATAGAAACTTGCTGAGTGACATCAGAAACTTCTAAATCAGTAATTTTCACAAAGACTACGAGCGCGTGAGAAGCGTAGTAATCATTAAAGTAACCACTCGTGGAGCAAGTACAAGGCTAGCGGTTACGGTAAGGCGCCCGCGCGAATTTTCCCGTCTCTTCAACGAAATTCGAAATATACCCGTCGTGTTCAGAAATAGGCTGAATATGACCCACAATATCCGTAAATGACAATCGCACGTTTGTATTTTGACCCTGATGGCTGTATTTATCATTATAAACGGACCACTCTGGCAAGCGCTCGGTGAGCAGCCAGCGGAGAACACGTCACATCCGGCGCAATCGTGACGTAGTCTGTCTCGGGATTAGAAAAGCTGCGGCGAAGCGGTCGAAACACGCCTGCGATCGGGCCACCGCAACTAACCGCAAAGCTGCTTTTGAGTGACGGGTTAATCTTCTGTAATCTTGTAGAGGGAGGATAGCGACGTCTGGTACAGACAAAGAGTCCCGCTGAGTGGGGAGTTCCTCCCTCCCTCTTCTCTTGTGTTGGCCCTAGAGCTGTCGGGATGACGTCAGATGGCGAGGTCAGTTATCGTCACTACCTGTCAAGGTTCCTAATAGACGGGCATTACAAACGACGCTTTAGCGGCATCCAGTAGGTGCTCTTGACTAATCGTTTAATTTGTTTTAAAATTACTTTTCGTGTCTTTTTTAACAAGATATTGGTGTGTCCGACGTGATACTACTCCTTTGAGCACTAAGTGTTTATCAGTTTGCATGAGTCAGCACTAAGTGTTTATCAGTTTGCATGAGTGTGTGGTCGTTGCAAGTGCTTGGCTCTCGAGAGCCGAAGACTGGCTTTTGAATGGATGCAAAAAAATCAGATGGTCACACTGGCGTGCGCGATGAGCGAGTTGCCTCTCGAAAACTCTCGCTCTGAACGCCGCTCATTAACTCTGCCGCTCCGCGACTAGATCGCATCGCAAAAAGTCGGGTCAGCTAGCGACTGCTCGAAACGCGTCGCTTTTTTCCGCGATGGTCGCTTTTGCGATGAAGTTATCGCGCGAGTGTTGCACATCGCCGGTGTGAACGTGCCATTACGAGAGCCCAGCCTTGTACCTGCTCCACGAGTGGTTACTTTAGCGCACTACTACGCTTCCCACGCGTTCAGTCTTTCTGAAAATGACTGATTTAGTGGTTTTCGATAACACTCAGCGAGTTCCTAATTGGAACCACATGTCTACTTGCACTAATTAAGAAGTTAATTAGCGAACTAATTAGTAAGTATCGCGCATTTTCTGATGTCCGCCACCACGTGTTATGCGGTCCCGAGAAAATTATCCTTTTACCTCGAATACACTAATTTGAGGAATTTTGGTCACTCTTACGTGAAATACCCCTTTTCCCCGAGTAAAAATAGTTGAAAGCTAGCACTTGTCCTGTTTACAACGTGCCCCCGTCTTTTTTACGCTATATTATATGTTCAACTGACGATAAACCAACTAGACAGTGTGCTTAGGCTGCTTAGCTCTTTAACAGTGAAGGACTCCATCAGGGCCTCGCAGGGAATGTTCAGAAAAGCATACCCTACTCTGATTTTTGGAGCCTCCCGTCAAGTCAAATTTCAGCTTAAAAGAAAAGGTAGAATTAATGGCTACAACCTCCCGATAGCTCACCAGCCGGGAACACGTGGGTACTTCCAGTGATACAGTGCGTCCGGCAGATCCTGCCCGTGGATTGCATCACCATCTTCTTCAAGTCCAAGACGATCAAACTGGACCACCCGAGCAAGCGGTACGCGGGGCTCAGCGGCGCCCTCCTCTTCGAAGTCCTGGAAGAGACCGGCAACTCGGCGGCGCGGTCAAGAGGGACAAGTCCATGTTCCGCAGGTCGAGACCACCAGCCTGGGCCGCGTGTCCAAGTTCCTGCGACGCTGGGTGCTGGGGGAGCGCGGCCCTTCGGCGGTGTCCTGCTTCAAGAACACGGGGCCCGGCGTGATGAGCTTCCAGTCGCGCCTCAACGTCCCCCTGGACGATGCCGAACGCATGACCACCTACTACGTCGAGCAGCTGACGGGCCACAAGCTGCAGGTGACCACCACCGCGCTGCTGGCGCGCATGAGGCGCCGCAGCCTCGAGTCTATCCTCAGCCTGAGGGACACGTTTAAGAGCGTCGAGAACACCATGATCGTGGTCTTCCAGAACGACCCTGTGGACACGTTTGTCCTGCAGCATATCAAGTGTGTCTTCGACGACATGCCAGTCATCTCGCTCAGTGGCGAGGTGGTCGGGGACATGCGCTCCATCGCGTCCAACGGCACCACGAGCCCGCCGGACCGGAGGCGCGTGCTGGTCATGCTGCTTCGACTGTTGCCCAGGGTGCCTAGGACAAATCCCGGCTAGATGTGGGGAGGCATCAAGTCGTAGCAGGAAATTTTATTAAACATCTCTTTGCAACCGAGTCCATTGGCATCTTTCCAATAGCTTGCACCGAAGCTGCGCTGCCTGGAATGCACATTCGGCTGGTGACATCCCAACTGGGGAATGCCGCGGTTCACCTCAATGCTGGCAGTGGCACAGCAACAGGAGCGGATACTGCAGACGCCTCTTCCGCACTAGGTCCCTCTGCAGCTGACCAGTTGGAAGAAACTAACCACCAGGAGCGTGCAGCACTGCAACCTGCAGCACTACTTGGCTGCTCCTGTGAGCATCTTTCGTTACCGTCACAGGGACACTCCGACGCAGTTGCAGACTCGTTCCAGGCACTGTGTCCAAGCATAACGTTGTTCAGCGAAGGACGATGCCCGACTGTTACACTGACCTACAGACATCTGGTGAGATTTTGTGCTTTTCTTCCCAGCTAAACCAGCACACGGTACAAGCGTTCCCACTTTGAAGCTCTCCAATGAGCGTCCAGAGTTAATTCCTCCTTCTCTATCAAGATCTTTGGCAGTCCTTGGTCATGTGGAGCATAAAGTGTCAAGCTGTCCGTACTCTGTTCACCTGTGGGTCAACAGTGTCGCCTGTGGGTCAGCGATGCTCGCCTAACCAATCAATTAACTGTCATCCTTTCATCACCTGACCTTGCTCTCTATGCGAGAGTATGAGAGAGAGCTTGACCATGTGGCAAAGGATAGACGTACGACTGAGCAAACAAGCATATAGCTTCCACTGCACTGTCAGCTTAGGGATGAACGGGGCAGGGATTTCCCCAGGAAGTGAAATTCGGGGGGGGGGGGGGGAGATTTCCTACACACTTCCCGTAGAGGGAAGGTGCAGGGAAATCACTGAAACGGGGTATAGTGAGGCTCTGAAAGCCTGTGCTTGGAGACTGGAAGAGTGATATTGTCGCTACTGCTCTGTGAAGGAGCAATAAGATATAAATTGAACACAGGCAACTAAACAAAATGCAACAATTGTTTCAATATGTTGACAGAAGGCTTTATTGAACACAATGTGAAGGAAAAATAGTCTATACCATGTTCCGATACTGTATCCTAATGCGAGACCCAGCATATCCCACATGCAACATCAGCTTTGTGTGCTTTAGATTTAGGCAGCCCAAAAACAAACAAATGCAAGCATGCACTATACATGGATTTATTAAGCACCCAAATTATCATCACAGAAGAGAGAAAACCCACAAATCAATGCACCTTAACTGTTATCCCTTAATAAATTGGTCAACAAGCAAATTGCCCTGCTACTACCATACTAAAACCTTAATTACATCTAAATTCTCTTAGTCAACTTGATCCCTTTAAAAAGCCACACAGACACACCAAAATACCTTTTTTTCACGCAAAGCAATTGTGTCAAAATACTACCCAATTTTGTACTTCAAAGTTACTTAGTTTTCTTTTTTCTAGAGCAAAAAGACTAAAACCGCTCACGTGATACACTGGGACGTCAGGCGTTTGTGACCGTGTCGGTATCTGTGATGTCACAATTTTTAAGAGGTTGCGGTGGTCGAAAGGAGGGACTTGCCAGAAATCACGTGGATTGCTTCACTCCTCAAGCTCTCTGGGACCATGTAAGTCTTTTTCTTTTTTTTTTCATTACTATTATCAGCTCGACTCCAAGAATAATCCCTCGTAGTGGTATGCGAGGGTTGAAATTCCGATAAGACAGTTTTTTTAAAATCAGACTTCGTATTATGTGGATGCCGGCAATGAGCTTAGGCGACGTCTACAGAGACTTACAGCGTTTCTTTAGGGGGATGTCCTCACAGCCACCCAAAATCAAACAATGTACGACAGCAATCTACCGGTGTCAGATTTTTAAACTACCCTGTCAGATTTTTAAACTTCCCTCCCATTTCTTTGTGCTAAACCCGGCAGGCTCGGAATTGGTCAGTGCAGCGTATTAGCTGCATCTAGTAAACAGGCTGTACAGACGTTCAATACCAAATGCACATTTGATGCTCCACGTCCATTTACCCTTTCTACGCTCACCACAGCTAGAATTCCTAAGACAGCAAACGTCTTCCGACTGTAGTACAGGGTGTTCAAATAAAGTATTTACAGGATTGTTTCATTGCAAAAATAAACTATGCATCACCGAACGCTCATTGTCTGCTTAAATGTAGCGCTAGTGATCCGAACCACATGCCTAAAGTTTCAGCACTAACCATTACCTTGGTAATGTGGAGCATAAAGTGTCAAGCTGTCCGTACTCTGTTCACCTGTGGGTCAACAGTGTCGCCTGTGGGTCAGCGATGCTCGCTTAACCAATCAATCAACTGTCATCCTTTCATCACCTGACCTTGCTCTCTATGCGAGAGTATGAGAGAGAGCTTGACCATGTGGCAAAGGATAGACGTACGACTGAGCAAACAAGCATATAGCTTCCACTGCACTGTCAGCTTAGGGATGAACGGGGCAGGGATTTCCCCAGGAAGTGAAATTCGGGGGGCAGATTTTGGGGGGGGGATTTCCTACACACTTCCCGTAGGGGGAAGGTGTGCAGGGAAATCACTGAAACGGGGTATAGTGAGGCTCTGAAAGCCTGTGCTTGGAGACTGGAAGAGTGATATTGTCGCTACTGCTCTGTGAAGGAGCAATAAGATATAAATTGAACACAGGCAACTAAACAAAATGCAACAATTGTTTCAATATGTTGACAGAAGGCTTTATTGAACACAATGTGAAGGAAAAATAGTCTATACCATGTTCCGATACTGTATTCTAATGCGAGACCCAGCATATCCCACATGCAACATCAGCTTTGTGTGCTTTAGATTTAGGCAGCCCAAAAACAAAACAAATGCAAGCATGCACTATACATGGATTTATTAAGCACCCAAATTATCATCACAGAAGAGAGTAAACCCACAAATCAATGCACCTTAACTGTTATCCCTTAATAAATTGGTCAACAAGAAAATTGCCATGCTACTACCATACTAAAACCTTAATTACATCTAAATTATCTTAGTCAACTTGATCCCTTTAAAAAGCCACAGACACACCAAAATACCTTTTTTCACGCAAAGCAATTGTGTCAAAATACTACCCAATTTTGTACTACAAAGTTACTTAGTTTACTTTTTTCTAGAGCAAAAAGACTAAAACCACTCACGTGGTACACTGGGACGTCAGGCGTTTGTGACCGTGTCGGTATCTGTGATGTCACAATTTTTAAGAGGTTGCGGTGGTCGGAAGGAGGGACTTGCCAGAAATCACATGGATTGCTTCACTCCTCAAGCTCTCTGGGACCATGTAAGTCTTTTTTTTTTTTTTTCATTACTATTATGAGCTCGACTCCAAGAATAATCCCTCGTAGTGGTATGCGAGGGGTTGAAATTCCGATAAGACAGTTTTTTTAAAATCAGACTTCGTATTATGTGGATGCCGGCAATGAGCTCAGGCGACGTCTACAGAGACTCACAGCGTTTCTTTAGGGGGATGTCCTCACAGCCACCCAAAATCAAACAATGTACGACAGCAATCTACCGGTGTCAGATTTTTAAACTACCCTGTCAGATTTTTAAACTTCCCTCCCATTTCTTTGTGCTAAACCCGGCAGGCTCGGAACTGGTCAGTGCAGCGTATTAGCTGCATCTAGTAAACAGGCTGTACAGACGTTCAATACCAAATGCACATTTGATGCTCCACGTCCATTTGCCCTTTCTACGCTCACCACAGCTAGAATTCCTAAGACAGCAAACGTCTTCCGACTGTAGTACAGGGTGTTCAAATAAAGTATTTACAAGATTGTTTCATTGCAAAAATAAACTATGCATCACCGAACGCTCATTGTCTGCTTAAATGTAGCGCTAGTGATCCGAACCAGATGCCTAAGTTTCAGCACTAACCATTACCTTATTCAAATGTTGATTTTCTTCAATTTTCAATGGGAAAATGGTGGCCAACAGGACTCTTGAACACACGGAGCTCAATGGCACCACTTACCGAAAACAGGAGAAAATGGGCCCCATTTTCTCACTGAAAATTCAGAAAATCTTTTATCAATTTTCAATAAGATAACAGTTAGTGCTGAAACATTGGCAGCTAGTTTAGACTGCTGACATTACATTTGGACAAAGAATGAGCATTCAGCAATGCATAGTTTGTGTGGGGACAAGCTGTAGAATGGGCGACGACTCGACGACCTCTATGTCCGAATCTTCGGCTCGGTTATCGGGTGTGTTGTATAGTACAAACCCTTACCTCTGCGATTCTTGAACAACTTCATACCATCCAACTGAAGGCAGACAATCGTGTACACCTGCTTGTGAAAGCTCATACTCGCAACATAGTGCACCGCCATCGCATCGTCCAGCGTCACCATATTGGCATCCACTTACCCACAGTGATATCCGGAACATAGCTTTAATCCAAATAGTTTCAGCAGATAATTTAATGCCAGCAACATGCACACTTGGAATGCTAAACCTAGGGATCTTCCAGAACCTTCCAACCCACTCCTCACCTCGCCTCCTCGCCTATCTCTCCTCCTCACTCCACCCCTGGTCACAAAACGTCCCCATTAACCAATCAGCGTCGAGCACCTCACTCCTCCTCCCCCTCCCGCCAACCAATCAGTATCAAGCCTCGCGGCCACACTTTTATCCGGGCTTCATTTTTGTGCGCCACGAAACGCAGAACACCTAGCCAAAGTATGTTCCACGTTAAAATAACCGACCCTCCTGCGCCGAAAAGCGAATGGAGTGAGTAAGTGAGAAGACGTTTTATTGATGCTGGGACGGAACACTTGTCTGCATGTCTCGTGGAGGAGCAACAAATAAAAATAAATTTATAGGCTTACGCACGGTCGCAGTACAGTGTAAACTCTGTTTCACTTGAAGTGCGAGTGTAGTGAGAGCTAAAAGAGCGAGCACCGGCCTTTCAGCACCCCTGTCAAGCAACCAACCATGGGGGCTCGTGCAGTGCAAGCGTTCTGCAGAGCAACACACTCGTTTCCATAGCTTTGCTCGCACGTGAAAGAAACAAGCTGTAGTTGCAGGAAGCCCGAGGAGAGAAACAATCCATGTGACATCCTTCCGACTGCCCAGATCTCTACCTTTTTTGCTTTTTTCGTAGACACCGGCGGAGTGTCAGCAACCCCACACTTGAGGATCGTATATTTCAGAAACGCGCGACGTTCCGGTGTACTGCATGGGTGCTTTAGTTTTAGTTTTATCTTTTGGCCTAGGAAAGAAAGCTATGCGGTGGCCATGTGAAGACAATCGAGGCAATAAAATGATAGTAATAGCACAAAGATGAAAAGGAACTACCAATGTCCCTTTTGCAACAGACTCCAAAAGCATGGTTTACAATACCATTGTGCTTCCTTTCTCTTTAATATGAGGAATGCCCCTTGACATCATACCAGGCAGCAACACCTAGACAAGAGTTCCCACAAAGGGCGATAATCATCCGGAAACAATTTTTATATAAATAATGTTGCAAAAAGCTAAAAAAAAGAAATTGGAGTCCTTTTCTTTTTCAGTTACAAACTGAATTCTATTTCATTTGCTTTAATTTGTTCCCAAACTAATCACTGTGAGCCTCACATTGTGTTCCCAAACTAATCACTGTGAGCCTCACATTGTGTTAAACCGGTGACACCATATTCATAATCTCGAAAGCACACACACAAAAAAAACTGGTGTCTCACAGAGACAAGGCCCTTCATTGCAGCTGAGGTGGGTAATCAGCAAAACAACAAAGAATCTTAGAACTGTACCCTCACAATGACAAAGAGGATAGAAAGAAAAAAACAAAAGCAAAACATCAAATCACTCAGGTACCAAAACCAGAAGCATACCATATTTTCCGATATATAAGTCGCACACCCTCCTATAAACAGGTGTTTTCACAAAAAGTTGGTACTTAAGTCTTTATAATTCGCACTTATATAGTATTGGTTTGGTAGGCACGGCAAAACTGCACATATTAGTCTATACACCATAATACCCGGAGAGATAACCCAACTTAAATCAAGAGCAAATCAGGTGACAACAAGGAGTGGGCTAACTTTCAGTGTTTAAAAGAAAATAGCGAATCGAGGCGAAAATGGGAGGTGGGTTATCTTTGGGGCGGGGCATCTCCATGGATATTTCGGTATGTGTATTGTGCTTGCGGTACATGGCACAAGCGGGAGCCAGTTTCAACATTCTCGTCAATTAATCGAACGAGAAATATAACCCTTGCGTAAAATCTGCACGGTTCACACACTTGCTGACGGCTTATGACCGTATGCCTTAAGACCTCTTACGACGAAAGAACACTCTGGCGCCATCTATGGGTAGCCGTGGCAGTTTCCGTACATTTTCTATTTCATCATTCTTTCTTTCTTGGCTCAGAGTCTTTTGACAATGCTATAAATAACTTTCTCTCATTGATACAGCAATGTCTCGTTAATATGGACACTTTCGTTCCCCCAAAAGATTGCTCATAATGTGAGTTGTCCATAATAATGCGACATAAATGCAAGTATTTTCCCAGTTCGTCCCCGAAAATGGTGTCCATATAGCCGGGTGTCCATATTAATGGGATCCATATAAACGAGACATGACTGCAGTGTGTATATTTGATCTCACAAATACCGCAAAGCCTTCGCTCAAGTGAAATTCAGTTCCTTATTGCCTCATAGATGGCATGCAAGTCTGTTCTCTCGTCGTAAGAAATCCCAAAAGCTTGGTCCTAAGCAAACGCAAGTGTGTGAACGGGCCTTTAAGGTTCATACTTAACGAAAAGCCCATTTAAGTCAAAATATTTCATAAAATGCACGACCGAAAATTTACAAAAACATGAAAACTTAACTTATGCACTGGAAAATACGGTACTTTGACTTCTGCATTTATTTTCATGATCCAAGCCACTGACATTACATTTTAAGAAAGTCCTAAAGTAAAAAAATAATAATAATTGTGAGAAAAAAATTTACCGCTAAAGACAAATTTTTGCTGCTAAAACAAATATTCTCGAACATGCTCGAGGCAAAGTTGAACAAAGGCACCTCTCAAATGAATGAATTAATGAATGACAATGAAGGGGCCTTCAGGGAGCTGAATGTCGTAACAATTGACTACGCAGACAATGGATGACTCAAAATTCACAAAATACAAAATGCCTCGACAGAACTCGCTTCGTCGAGATGCCCAGTTCCAAGGGAACCGGGGACACTGTAAGAACCGCTTTCTGGAACACTGGCTGTGCTCGCACGAAAGCGACAGCCTCCAATCAAGTTGGGCCTCAGCCAACCACACAAACCCAGATCTTGAGTTAAAGTGGCGAGGAAAAAGATTAAAAAATAAAGTTAGTCCTGTCTGCTCCTGCGTCATTACTGCAGACTTAAAGCCAATTTAAAACAAATAAATAAGGTAGAGTACCAACTAATGAAAGAATACTTTTTTTCTTAAATGCCAATTAGAAGAGAAAAAATGTATCTACCGAGATTTCTGTGACAGAACAGGCCTGGTCAGCAATCGTTAAATTAAATGAAAATTTTCCCCTCCTTTTCTTGCTTTTGTTTCCCTCCGGTTGTCTCGTCACCCCTCCCTTTTCTTCCACCTGCCAAACTGCCGTACACGTGCAAACGTAGCCTGTTCACTGCGTAAATCTCTCTCTCTCCGCTCTCTATTCATCTAGGAAAAGGGAGCATGTTCCTTCGATTCCATTTTCATCAGACTCCTCGATTTAAAAAAAGAAACAAAGACAAAGACTTGCAAAACGTTACACCTTGTCGCAAACAGTCACCACTTCCACCAAAGTGCACGTTCGTCGTGTCAATCTGCGATGGAAGCTGCCGACGGGAGCCGCGAAACCCGCGGCACGCTCACCATCACGTTCTGGCCTTCTTTGCCGGAGGCGAGGCTTCGTCGTCCGAGACTATGACGATCACTTCAGCCTCGACCGAAGGCTTGGCTTCCTCGGGGCACGGAGCCACAACGCCCGCACACGGCTGCGTTGGTGGAGGCACAGCGTTGTCGTCGGCTTCCCCGGTCGAAGCAACAGGATCCTGCGCTTTCTCGTCCTTTTCTTCGTCTTCTCCGGGCGAGTTCTCATCTGCGGACACCAAGCACACGCGGAAAGACCGCGTTGTCCACTCGGTCGAGAATAGACTCGGCATTCCCGCAATTCGACCAGGAAGAGACGGTCAGTCAAAACGAGTTTATAATTTACTTTTTGCACAGGATGTTTACTTTGCAATCCACTCTGCCTTATGCACTAATTGCGCCATTGTAACCCCAGTGCCCAGCCCCTTGAGCCTCGTAACTGAACCTCACAAAATATAACTAACAGCATTCAAAATTATAAGCCTATTTTTGGACACACTTTAAAACCCTTAATGTTTGCGAGCGCCTAATTTTCGCAAAATTAGTGAATTGAAAAATTTCCAAAATTTAAGGGCACGCGAAAATTTCAATACGTTAGAGTTTCAATGCAGGCGTCTTTAATTCGTGAAATTTAGTGGCCGCGATTATGTCCTCTGTGACCGATCTGCGAAAAATAGGTGCCGCGATAATAAAGGGTTTTACAGCACATCCGTCTTCAATAGCTCCTCATTGCCACGCACAGTCATGCACTGGAATAGTCTCCCTGACAACATAACCTCACTTTCTGACCCTGATGCTCCATTGTTTTCATTGCTCATGATGTTCTTGCCTAAATAGCGTTCTATATTTTGAATAAAATATGGGTTTCCCTCACTGATGACGCTGTTCTCTAAAGACTATTAGAATATATAAATTGCATCGTGTTAGTGCTAAAAATGTTTATGGCCAAGAGAAAGCTAGGTCGTGCATTTAGTGTGTGTTTTTACGAGCGTTTAATAAATACTATACCCTGACTAACTAGAGTCACTAAATAAAGCTACGCTTTCAGAGTACCGAAACTCCCAAACTTCGCGTCTGAAGCGCGTCAGGCACCGCCATCTTGGGTCCGCGCACAGATGGAGGAGTGACTGTAGCTGAGCCAAGCCGAGCTGTAGCCGTCGCCTGCGCCTGCCAGCTGCCGCGGCCGCAGTTGTGGCAGCGAATCAAAGTCGTGTTGTTCGTATCTCGACGTAACGCACGCGAAAAACGCGCGTGCTGAGCGACGGACTTCAGCGTGCGCGAGCAGTAAACAGCAAACAGCAGCAGGCAGAGGATCGCTGGACCCAAGATGGTGGTGTTGAAAAAACACGATGATGATGATAGCGACTCACGTGACTGCCGCTGTCCAATGATGCCGCAGCGAACCAGAATATTGTTGAATAGAGCGACTGTATTGTCGGCAAAATGCCAAAGATAAGAATGCGGTACTCTGGAAGCGTAGCTTATTTAGTGACTCTATGACTAACCCCCCCCCTCCTTGTGTAATGTCCTAAGTGGACCTGCGAAATACTTTCAATAAATAAAAAGGAATAAGTAGAGGTGTGCGAATAGAGAAATTTCATCTCGAATCGAATTCAAATCGGATAGTGCCGAATAGTGACCCAAACGTCGAATGTCGCATCGAATACAAATCTTAAAGGGGCCCTGCAATCATATTTAAGTGTCTACCTTTTTTGCGGTTTCCACGTCTCTTGGGGTTCGGGCAAGCCAGCGGGCACGGGGAGAGTAACTAAATATCAGTGCGTCATATTTTAACCGGACGACGCGGAAACCTCCTCCACCGACGAGGGCGGCCCGCGGTACCGAAAGCGCACAAAATGTGACGTCTTAGGTCCTGGCCTTACTACTGGTCAGAGCCGCTAAAAGCTTTTTTTTTCGTCGAGATACAAAATATAAGTGTCGCGAACCGTTTAAATTATGTATGAAAGTAGTTTTTGTGCAGTATTTTAGATCAGAAAAGAAACAAATGCAGTTTATAAAGTACGGAAAGAAGAAATGACCCGTCGACATACCTGCCACCAAGCGGCGGAAAAAACGGCGCATACTAGAAAGGGCTAGTGGGATGAGGCGCCGACGAACGGCGAGCGTAGAAAGGTCCCGGAGCGTAGAAAGGCCATTTGGCGGTATGGCAGCGCGAAGTGGCTCCCGTTCTGTAGTGATCTTTACCCCGTGTTTGCTGTCGTTTGTGGCCAATGAAGTGTTATGCCGAAATGGTCTTTAATAGCGCAGCAAATGCAATGCGAGCCGCCCTGGCCGCCCGCTTCATACAGCCTATCCAACACACGCTTTAGTGGCGCCCTCTCGAGCCGTCGACACGGAGTGCGGCAGCCGTGAGCGCTCTATGGGCTCACTATCCCTCCTCTAGTTCACGGCCACTCAAGCCAGGACCTACGACGTCATGAAGGCGGTTATTTTTTGCTTGTTTTTGTAATTCTAATTTGCCTATAACTTTTAAAATAAAGCGAATTTTGCGAAAGAAAAGTTTCATTGAGTTACTACGTTCAGTGCGCTTAGGTTCGGTGCAAATTAAAAACCAGTCAAAAAGTTGTTGCAGGGCCCTTTAAGGCCACGGTCCCACTGAATGTGGCAGTTTAGGTACTTTTTGGCAGGTCATTACTCATCTCCTTTTAAATACTGTTTTGTGGGATTGATGTCATTCAAAAGGCAATGCAATCCTCTTTCATTTGATATTGTATATGTATTGGTTTATACTGTTCATGCGCATTGGTAGCGTTGTGAATATGATGGCGCGGACCCTCACTTGCTCCGCTGGTTCATATTTTATGAACGATCCATTAAAGATAACACGGTTCCAGTAGAGCAGTTTTGTTAAGATGATGTCGGAGTAACGGTATACTTTTTTGGTATTTGCACTACTTTGTTTTTATCATCTCTCCAAATATTGCCCTAAAATTGACATTTTTCAGCACAAATATATTTTTAATGACAAGCACTAGCACAATGAAATTAGCTACAGATGTAGTGCTTATAATTGGTAATATGCAGAAAAAAATTTTATGTTGTGTAAAATTTTTTTGTTTAGATATTCTATATCAAACGTATCACTTTGTTGTGCTTCGAGTCACGGTGCTTCAAATGCCGCTGAGGAAATAATTAAACTATGATGAAATCTTTTATAACACTTAGAACTACAATGGTTGCCCAAGAAGTGGACGATGGCTTTTTTCATTTTCAAAGTCATAACGCTCCAGGACCCCTTCAAACTTACCTGTTTTGACGCATTTCTTGTATGGACATGAAACAGATTTATTGGCATCTAATCATATTTATTGTATGGAATAGATAAACATTGCGATGTATTAGACTTTCACAATGATCTCACTTTGGTCTCTTGATAGGTGTAGAGCTTAGTTAATTTTAATTATATTTTGGTTTTGGTTTAACTATATTTTGGTTGCTTTATTGCGCTACCTGCCGGATGGCAGACAAACTGCTGATTTTTAAAGTTCAAGAATTTTCGAGGCGGCGTTGGCGTTTGTATCATCATCAGTGTCGGTGTCTTTTTGCTTTCACATTTAGAAAATATATTGGAAGATTTACTATCGGCAAATAAATGGTTTAAGTACTGGGTCAGGTTAATAAATCTAAGATAAATAATTACACAAGCGTAGTGTGATATATTGTGTTCATTATTCAATATGATTGAAATCAGTAAACAATAAAGACGAAAAGGAGAAGAATACACCCGAGTTCACTTCATGCCTAGAGCCACTAAGTGAGCTGCGCTTGGAGTATCGGCACTCCGTTCCCCAGCATTGTTGTGGGAGCCGCCATTTCAGGTCTAGTGCAGAGCAGACGCAGCTGCCGATCGTCGTGATTCAAAAGTGCGACTTCCTCAGCATTTTATCCGGTGTTAGGAAGCTGATGCAATATTGCTTTGCTCTGTCGCGGGCTGTTTAAACATTTGTGGAGGACAGAAAAGAGTTTCCTGTGATTTTAGATAAAGCTTCAGATCACTGGCAACCATGATTTTACGCCACGATATGGCCAAGTGTCGTTACTCTGAAGCGTAGCTTATTTAACGACACTATTCATGCTCTTGTTCAAGGAGCTTATAATACCTGAAGGGGCCATGACGTAAGCCCCGAGGGTTCCACAAGCCACTACCTTTTGACACCTGCCTCTTCCTCATTGTTCCCGCTAGTGGCACTAGTGCTTGCGAACCTCCTCTCCCGTGACTGAAACTGAAACTAAATATGAATAATACACCATTATTATAGCTTACTTAGTTATAACCAACTACACATAATGAGAGAAGGAAGCGGTCAAGTAGGAGAAATGCGGGTTTTATGTGCGACTGTTCTGACCGTCTCCAAAGAGAGAACACGCGAGCTTGCGCTGATTTCAAAAAGACGATCCAAAAGAAAGAGGCGGCACGCTGTGTTTTTTGTGATTGTGCGTCTAATTTATATACAGGTATATTTGAAGATTGACGATGGACGTCGATCGTCTCGAGGTAATGTAACCTAGTAACATTATATAAAAATAAACATAATGAAGGACTGAACGACTCAATTTTTTAACTCATGTACTGTAATATGGCGGTAGCCTATTGTACTTATTGTTGATGAAGAGCAATATGAGGTGACGAGGTAATGATTAAATGATGAAGCTCTACAAGGACGACGACATTAGTGGGTATCGAACCACAACGTACAGTGCCAGACTTGTTTCAAGTATCGTGTACCCAAAGACCTTTCTTCACCTGCAACAGAATATGGTCGAATCAATGAGGATGCTGCTTTACAACTGTTCGTGGAACAGAAAAACTGCATTGGGGGTTGTGGGGATATTTATACAGCGTGTAGTTGGCCAGCCATTTAAAGTTGCGACGAGTCACTCGCTGTAGATGAGCAATTTAGCCAGTGCGGTACAACCGCTAGCCTGGGGTCTTTAACGTGCACCACGCAGAAAAACTGCACTGTACAGAAGTGCGGCTTATTCGTTAATATGAGGGACGGATTTCTAGCAGCATTCCCTGATTGACTACTTGGAACAAATGGCCTCGTTGACGTAAAGTGTCCCCATTCCAAAAGATTCTTGAAGCCTACTGAAACCGCAAAGGAGTACGAGGCGAAAAATAAGAAAAAGGAGCCTGGTGTGAAAGGTCCAAATCAATACCATAGCTTCTACTACTAAATACAAGGGCAGCTACACAATACAAAAAGAGAGTTTTGTGATTTTGTTATATTTACACTCAAGGGCATTGATATCCAATGTATTCAGAGGGAAGACACCTTCTAGTCAACCAACATAGAGCCTTTTCTACTCAAGTTTTACATGGAAGGCCCGACTTCCGCTGAAATTCCTCACGTAGACGAGTTGTCCGACCGAATAAGTTGCCATTACTCCTGATCAGGAAATCTCTTGATCTTTGTTCGTAGGCCATAGTATCATGAGATCGAGGGTCTGGCTCTTCGTCCGCCGAACATTGCATCGGCCAATGTTTTTACCGTGTAAGATGAGACCGTCGCGTGCTGCTGGAACAAGAACCCGGCGATTCTTCACTGAACTGCTTCTTCCGTAAACTTCAAGAGGGCTTTCTTCGTTTCGCACACCATCTGTTCTGCTTGCCCGTTAGTTGCAGGATGGTATGGTGCACTAATGTGATGACTGATGCCGTTTTTTTTTTCTTTTTCAAAAACTTGTTTATTTTATTTGAAGCAAGATTTGGCGCGTTATCAGAGAAAAGTATTTTCGGTAGGGCAAAAGTAGAGAAAAGAGAGCGTAGAACGTCAATGACGCGTTTGGACGTCGTGGCAGGCGTCGTGTAAACTTCCAACCACTTAGAGTACGCATCGACCATGACTCCGCAGATGCGGATACGTTTCGCCACCCACCGACTGAATAGTGGATCGTTTTCAGTTACTGTTCATGATGGCGCTGGACTCGAGGAAGACTTCGAGTCTTTCCACAAAGTTAGCCCAGGTGCCAGCACTTTTGTCGAAAGCGGTAAGTGTTTGAAACGTCGACAACGTCGGTAGCCACGTTCTGTGCTTGACACTGGACGCTTACCATTCGCTGAGAAGAAACTTGCTTGTTCGTCTGCCACGAGTTGTCCGATATCAGGTCATCACCGCAACTCCATCTCCCGACAAAACAGGTCTTCATTGTCCGCATGTCCATAGTTAGCAATCACGTGAACTTATAAATTCCCAAACGCTCATAACTTGCCGTCGCTAAACGCCGTTCATTCATAGCGTCTTCATTGCAAATAAACGTCTTCCTATTTACTCGGATGGTTTTCATCATACTCCTCCTAAGCTGTACTTACAACATTATGTGTGCCGGTACTCCCGAAAATATTGCAACGGCGTTTGTTTTCTGGGAACTATAATGTAACAACCTTTACAACATCTTCCGGATCCCGTGAAACACAATATTTCGTGACGTCACTTTTCAGTAATCATTATAATGGTGAGGTAAGTACCATAAATCGCGAAGCCGTTTACTTGACGTCCGCTTCCACTGGGGTCTTGGAAGATTGAGTCTACTGAGCGTGCATTCCTGCAGAAAAGTTTTCATTGATAGAATATTGACACGTCAATCAACAATTGATTCCTTCTTGGTAAGATTTATTGCGAAAGCCCGTGACAACCGCCGAACCTCATCTCCCTATATCAGAGAACAATTTATACCCAGCCTGACAATTTCACATACATGCGTTTGCTGGGCCACGCTACTTGAGCCAGCTGAGCACAGCTGGCAGCGGCGCGAGCAAGGCCACGAGGGGAACGTGATGGTGCTCGAGCCATACCACCGTGAACCAATGTTTCGGCCACCCCACGGGTGCGTGTTGCCATCTATTGGTTGAACTAACGCCTTGTTCAAGATGGCTGCCGTGGGACCGCAGCCTTAAACATTTTATTCGCAATGTTCACATAGATGAGAAAAGGAGCACTATATATGTTTATTCACCTGCAAGGCACGCACACCGAAGAGAGGCTAGCATGAATAAAAATGGTGTTAATAACCATACTTAAACGTAGGTCATGCCACCTAGCTATCGCATCTCGCTCGACGCCACGGGAAGCGACGGATTAGTGGAAGAGGCCAGATCAATCATTGGTGTTGTTCGTGTTCTCGTAATCATTTGTCATATTAGGAACGTAACAACCGAAAATAGGTTCATAGTGCACACAGGCGGCTGCATCCGATGCCGGATCCTTGAATTCCAAATGGCGACAAGTGATGCGTGGTTTACATATTTTTGTAGAGGACATCCAAATGGGGAGCATGACTGCTTCGTTCGAGGAACAGAAGGATCGAACTACACTTTCTATCGAAATGGTTCATTAGTGAAGGTTTCTGAGTGGAGGCTCGATTTAGTTCCAACAAAAGCCTGCGAGGACTATTTACTATATGAACAAAAGCCCTGAAATAAACTAGGATTTTCGCTAGCAGTACTTATAATTTGATGTATCAAATCATAAGTCAGCTGTAGAGACAATTCTGGACAGCTGTAGAGACACTTCCCAGAGCTACACAGACCAAAGGCCCTTTTAGGGCCAAACAAAATTGCGTTTGGAGCTACAAACTATTGCTGGCCCCTCCCGTTGACTCTTGTAAAATCAAATCATTGGTTTGCAAAATTTTATTTTAGGGGCGAAGCTCCTTAGGGTCTAGCCTTGTCCGTCCGTCCGGCGTCCGTGCTCACATAAAAGAAAAAATGTTTGCGCAGTCGACAGGATTCGAATTTGTGCGGGGAGACCGCAATGGATTTCTAGTCCATCGCCTTAACCACTCGGCCACGACTGTGGGATGAGTAGGGGCTCTGCGATGTGGTAGTAACTGAAGAGCTGGGGATGTCATGGATGAAACGTTGCGTGTAGCCGCTCAACGTCTATACAGGAGAGGGCGCAGCGGTCAAATGCGTATATAATCACGTTAAACTTTGCATGCATTGGCTCAACATTTATAGACGAGAGGACGCTGCGGTCAAATGCTCAAATGCGTATATAACCACGTTCCATACCACACATTCTCTTTCTGACATGGATGAAAACGAACAAAATCGGTATCATCAGCATCACCAGAGCTTCGCCCCAATCAACATCATTCACCACGTGGAGATGCGGTCATTTTTTTACATTGTAGTTATTCTTTTATCTTACAGATTTTTTTCTAAGGTTTGCATGTATGAATTACGTCCCATTTTATCTCAATTTATTCAGAAATAACTACTCTACATATTTGTGAAACTTAATGCATAGGATCCCTCATACAATTCTTTGCAATCACTGTCAAAACTTCAACTGCGATTTACTTAGCTTCATGTTTTTCGTCTATATGTTTAGCCTTAGAGGTTTTCAAAGCATTTTGTTTTAAGGATTTCTATAAACGTTAGAGCGCTTAATTCAGAAAAACGTGTACTGCGGAGCTATGCTCTTTCTGTGTGGCTGAATGCACTTGAACGAATTTTATTAGGGATAATGCGACCTCGTTATATTTTATAAATAGGGTACTTGACATAATTAGACTAATTTAAGCAAATTATCCTTTTTTTACAAAAGTATAAAAAGCACAGGTCTGCATGGCAGGTCTTTACCTACAAATCCATATCACTTATATAAAAATATTCTTATTAGAAAGTACATTAAAGCCCTGTAGGAAATGACCTAATTAGGCTTCATCAATTGCTATGTAACTTATAAAACAGTTGTGATGTCTTATATCTAATTGCATATTTGAAAAGAAAATCGCAAGCTTGCCAGGTATATTCCCCCGCACTGACACGAGTCGCGACGTCTTTTTCTGACCTTTTGGAAAAAAGTCAAGAGTGCGCGTGCATAGCCTCGAGAGGCGCTAAAGATGCGCGAGCGCGGAGATTCTGAAAATTCCTTCTACAACATAAACGCTCCGGGAAGGAAAGGCTCCAGCGGTACTTTGAAGATATTTTCCTGCAGCCACAGTGCATCAAATTGAAAAATAATCTCGATATTTGTGATCCCGGAGGCCAAATGAGGACGATTTAAATGTTTCTACTCAAATGGTGCAGAACCGCTTCCCTTTAAGGGGGTGGGACACATACATAGAGTTCATGTAATAATCTAGAGGAAAAGGTCACATGCATTCCCGCCGCTTTGGAGCGGAAGGTCGTAGACACGGACATCGGTGACCCCAGTGAGATGTCCCGACGGACCCCTATCGCCCGCAACGCCTTAATGTATATGTAAAAAGAAGCAGCAAGACATCACCCGTAAGGTCTGTGCATAATACTTTTCTAGTGTGTCAATGTCGGTGCCTAGGATTTGCCGCGCTCTGCTTGTGTCTTTACCCCGCTTTGCACGTACCTCCACTCAGGTCTTGGAGGTTGACCAGGTCCTCGTCCTCCTCCTCCTCTTCTTCTTCGTCCTCCTCCTCTTCGGTGGCCTCGTTCTTGGGGCTGGGTGGCGGCGACTGGTCGCAGTCCTCTTCCTGCACCTCTTTTGGCTCCAGCTTCTGCTCCAACTGCCTGTTTACAAACGACTGTACCACCTGCGTCGACCGAAAGGGTGCACGCACAGTCAGACTTCCGGGCCCGCTCCTTCGAATGTCGCCCGGATTCAGACAGTAACTGTGGTCCCTAGGTTTGGGTCACGTGAATGAAAGGGAAGACCTACACAAACCACCTCTCTGTGGGGGAGACCCTTCTCTTCCTTTTTCCGCTCCCTGCAGACGCCGCCGTTTTTGAGCGTGGCTGCACAACACCCCAAGATAACTCGGCCGTAGTGACAAATTATCAACATTTCCTGAAGAGGCAAATGCAGGTCACGGATTGGACACACGACTACGTCAGTTTGGCGGAGACTCCTCTTTAATTGGTGATGACGCAAGTCTCAAACAAACACAGAAACAACACTCATCTCTTTCCCCTCCTTGTGCGCTCAAAGATGGCGTCGTCTGCCAAAGGGAAAGAGAAATACGGTAGAACCTTGTTGATACCTTTCTTATGGGACCAAGGAAATAAAACGTAAGGAATGGGAACGCCATTCGGGGTGCTAGAGATGAGACATATAGCAACTGTCCCGAAACAATTCATTTTACACAAACATTCGTAGGTGTGAACTCAAATTGGCTCAGAAAAAGTTAGCAAACGTTCGTGGGTGTAAGCTAACCCTTTCCTGAACGCGCCCAAAGGCCATCGATCACCATCAAGAAATTAAATTTAGTGCGGAGTATTATGTCCCACAATCTCGTGGATAGTCGAAGAACTCTATTTTTAGTTTCAAAGTAGGTTTCAGGCTTATCACAAGCTGGTGGCATGTCAAAAATAGTCCTGGGAGTGGTGGTTGCACTCTTGCATCAGTCTTTGTCTAACGTGACTAACTGCTTGCATCAGTCTTTGTGACAAAGATGGCATTATTTATATAATTCACCTATATTTTGCCATATTTTTTAGACCTCAAGAGCTCTGGGCACACTTTAAACTATGTTATAGGCATTATCTGAATCTGATGAAACTGTAATCAAGGCTATGACAAAACAAACGTAGGACACAAAAAATGCATTCTGCTGGGTATGTGAGGCATACTAGCTGTGTTTCACCAATATAAGCATTCCTTTGTTGAAAAGCACACGTGTTACTGAGGCTAACTCTCCGACGAACCAAAATTAGACAATGTCAGTTAGAGTACACTAAATTCCAGAAGAAATAGACGTGGGTGTGGGGCAGATTTTGTATATTCAGAACTTTTTTATCTGCCGTTTCATTTGACATAGCTGTAGAAGTTTCGCCATTGATACGCCTTCCACACGTACATTGTATTTTCAAGAAATAAAATTTTAACATCTTTTTCCACATATACCCACTTCCGTTTCTTTTGAAAGAACGACTAATTGGCCACATTTTGATGTGTCATGTTGCTCCATACACAAGTTAGTTAGGAAAAGAAAAGCGTTTGCACGAATCCCTTTAAAACTGCTACTTTTCACGTGGTCAGGAAAGAGTTAAGTAAACATATTGTAAAACTTGGTAGGTGTGATCTCAAATATGTTCAGAAGAAGTTTGGGAACATTCGCCGGTGTGAACTCTAATACGTTCAGAAAAAGCTAGCGACTTCCACCTGGTGCTTTGGGTGGCTGAAATGCAGGCGAGTGAGAGAGTCCTGTGCTTGTGGAGGGGTGCAATCGTGCACAACACTCCTGTACACCTAGCCGCAAAGAGGTCTTGCAGGATGACATGCTGTAGAACACGCGCAAGAGAGATTGCGGTGTGTTAGACGAGTTTTGACAGAAGCTTCTTTACACGATCCCAGAGGAGTGCCAAAACCTGCAGCGCATCAGCCAGGCAATATTCTTGTGCCTGGTGCATTTGGGACAAGAAATGCGCAACAACACGAACCAGAGAACAAACAAAAACAGAACAAAACCAGGGTGTCGAACCGGTCATTATTTTGGTTCGGTTCGGGTTCGGGTTCAGTAGCATTGTATTTTGTTCCGGTTCGGTTCCGGTTTATGGTAGCGCACATAATATCACTCCGGTTACCGGTTTTAATAAGCGCGAACCGGTTCCAACCGGTTCCTAACTCGACATTTGAATATTGACCAAGCACTTCCTGCGGCCTTTCCTGAGCACGAGATACTTGCAATAGACCCTTCCCAATACTACTTCCTCTTCAGACAGATATGAAGACTCTGCACAGTGACGTGCGCAAAAGACACCATTCATATGGTAAGGCTATTGCTTGTATATTTCTGTTCTTAAGTGAACTATACATAAGCGATCGGCTTTCCATTTTTATGGTGTCTTTTGCACACGCCGCTGCACAGTATTTCAAACTCTTCCAGAAGAGTGCGCATTTTCGGGATGGGTCTACAGACCTTTCCAAAAAGAGATTCAGTCTGGTGCCATCTTTAGTGTTCGGGCGTATAGCGCGTCCTTTGCTCGCTTTCCGAAGCGACAAACACGCACATGCTGGGCTGTGATTTTGTAAACAGTAAAAAGGTCTCTAGCTAGATTGCTTGCCCTCCAAATGTTTTGTTCTGCACACACGTGTTTTTTTAATACATGCTACCTGTTTTGGGCAACCAGTAAGATGTCACAGCTATGCCCCAAAGTGGATGACAGGGGAACGAGAGGAAACAAATGTGTCCTAAAACACAGAAACAGGGACGTCGAGTGCGCAGTTGGGGTAGTTTATCGAATCCCGTTAAGCTGTGGTGGTCTATGCATCGGTCAGACTGGCCAATGTGTCAATGACCGGGCACGTCAACACGCACGTATAATGAAATGTGACTACATATTGACAGCGCTTCAGGCCCCGGCGGAAAAACGCTGTTCTAAAAATCTCGCGGCGATGCCTTGTCTAGTCACGTTGACTTTTAATCGCGAACAACGCTCTATGCAAATGACCTTCTCCGAGGGACTCAGACCGGGTCATTTGTTCTTATCAGCCACCAAACAAAGTTCTGGTGATGCCACCACAGCGAACGACGTTTCTCGAATCCTCAGTTGAAGACGATGAAAGAGGACTTCAAACAAAAATGAGAAAATGGTTGAACAGGTTGAAAATGGTTGAATGCTGGCCTTGCTGGTCTGACAAACCTACAAAAGAAATAAACAGACACATTTACTTCTCACCCCCCCACTCCTCCTCCCCTTGGCCTCTTTCCACGGCGCGGCACGTCGGCGAATCATCGCCGAGTAACGTTGCCTCCAACAGCCTATGTTTTTTTTTGTTTTTTTTTTAATATATAAGGTAACACTCCGACCGCATTGAAGAAGGGATTGTTTTTCATTGTAATGGACCACGGGCGACCCTACAAACTATACTGCCGATGCAGCGCGGTACTTGTCCCCCTTCCTCCAGGGTGTCGCTGCACTCAAGCGGAAGGTCACGTGGTGCGCTATCGGTGCTCGATTGACTAAATGGCTCATCGACTGCAACTACGGTCTATCTTGAGGTCAAACTTTCGTGGACGCGTAGGCCTTTGTGCCTACAGTGGCGCAATCCGCTCCGACACTTGGACATTTCGTAGCCAAGCGGCCAAGCGGTGCTTTGAAATCGCCGCCGCCGCCAGGGTCAATCCAAGAAACAAAGGAAAGTTGAAGCTCTCCAGACGATGATGTATTTTTTATTACGTATGCAATAAAAACAAAATGTAAAAATATCTCACAGTGTGCAGGATTAGTCTCGGCAACATAAGAAAAATATACGCCCGCAATGTTTCTCATTTCGACCAATTATTGACACAATTGGCCCTGAACCGTTTTCGTTGAACCGGTAACCGCCACATCAGATTATGGTTTCGTTCCGGTTCGGGTTCAATATGAAGCGTTAGATTTCGGTTTCGGTTTTGTTCCGGTTCGGTCAAAAATAACGGTTTTGATCCGGTTTTCGGTTCGGGTTCGGGTTCTGTTCGACACCCTGAACAAAACACAATGATGCACCATCTTTGTTTTCTTCGTTCAATAAAAATTAAGTTTTGGTTGAACTAAATGTGTCTGAAATAAAAATCCGAGATTGAAAGGGCGTTTGGCTTTCTCGGTTCACACTCTTCCAAGTTTTTTGATGAAGAGTGACTCAAAAAGGAAACTGGTCTGGCAACAACGCACCCTTTTATTTTTTATTTTTTGACTAGCAAAACAAAGGTGGCACACTGTTTTCTTTTGTCCATTACATACATTCGCTGGTTCATTTTATCACGCGATTCTTGGTTACACGCGTGAAGAAAGCTGCAGGAACTGTTCCCGGCCCGCGCACTGCAGGTTCCGGTATTCTTCCAGGTTCGTGTCAAGAAGCTTCCGTCGAAACTTGTCTAGCACGCTATGCCCCGTCCCGCACATCCGTCCAGCCTCTCAACCAGCAAGACCGAGACCGAACAAGGGAGAACAAAACCTTTTAGCGCTTGTGGTGCGTCGAAGCGTTGCGCACGAGTGCATAGGGACGAGGACACGGGCAAATGCCCCCTTTGCGAGTTGTTTTCATCCTCATCGTTTTTGACATCACGGGTAGGACTGACTGGGAGAGACCACGCAGATCTTGGATCCCTCGGCTCATCAGCTCGCTTCATGCGCTGTTTGGGCACTGCACAGCAAAGCCTATTTCAAGCGTCAGCGTTTATTTGGTGAAGTGATATTTGTAGTAGGACATTTTACCAAAGCTGGAAACCGTGACTCACATAGTTGTGCTAATAAACACTTCTGGCACTGAGGTGTCGAAGTGCTCGGATAGTGGTGTGCTGTTCTCTACCCCAGTACAAAAAGCTGAATGATGAAAATAGAATATTCAGTGCTTTACCCTACTACAACATCTACCACGGTGAATAGGGTGTATTTTTTATCGTGATTCGGACAAAATAATAGTGAGAAAGGAATGCCTCATCAAATTAAAAGTAGGAAAGCGAAATTTCAGAACCTCTCGCATGTGTAGAAAACACTTCAGTGAAAGCGACTCCGTCTATCCTGTTGTTCCGATGTGTTTTCTGGCTTCTGGCCTCTTAATGTTCCAAGTTGATTCCTTTTTGAATGTTGTAAACCCGTAGAAAAGTATTCCCTCAAAATAACTGGCAGGAAGAAGGGGTGGCTGGCTTCCGGAGTCGTTTCAACTAAATCCTTGCTTATTCACCTGGTTGAAGCGAAACGTGCGAGGCCCACTCGCAATCAAGGTCTGTTAAATCCAGTAAGTCGGTGACACTTTCAGCACTAAAAAAATCAGGTATTCACCGCTATGAATTACTATCATTGGTATGTTTAATTTTGCAGACCCAAATGCGGATAATGCGTACTGCGCTTTTCAGCCAAGCAATTTTAAATTTGTAGACAATTATCAGTAAAAATTTAATAGAACAATTAATCAATCACCTCAATTTGCTGGGTCACGTCCAACAACTGAAGAATTTATGAAATTGTATGCTTCTCTTTCGAGCAGAAGTCGCGATGTGACAAACTTCTTTGCCACGTATTTGATGCGGGAGGGAGCTAAGCGTCAGTTGCTGAAGAGCATTTGCTCGTGAGCAACTGTTTAGTCAAACTTGGATAGAAGCGTCGGTATCGGCAAGCTCAACGTAGCTAAAACAAGAGTGCGGCACTTTGCTACACAACTGTGCGCGTATGCACAGCTAAGAAGACAGCACAGCATTTACTCCGGTGAATGCAAAACATTCTTCTACAGCACCCTCCGCATATCCAAAAAAAACAAGAATCAGAGGCTGTAAATAGCCCTGACGCACGTTGCGCAAGCGAAGCTCCAGGGTTGTTTTTAAATTTTTTTTAATATAAAAAGCAACCGAGGCACTACATGCTTTGACATAGTGTGTCGTCTGCTCGCATCCTACCAGCGCCATCACGGAAGCCGTCCGCGAGGTGGTGCCACAAAACATCTTGTCGCCAATGCGCTTGGAGCGTCTCCACTGACCTTGACACATGATGGCTTCAACACCATGCCAGAGATCTTCCCACTTCAACGCATTCATAAAACTGTTATCGCCGCAGTTAGAGCACGAAACTAGGGTCAACGACGAAGCAGTGTCACAGTATCTGAACAACACGTGTGGCACAAGTGCCAAGTTCTACATGACACGGCGCATCCAGAAAATGGCTTTGAAAAGAAGCGTCTCCCATAGAAACGCATGGGAGAACTGGGCCGTGACAGGCTGCCATTAGTCGCACGATGAAGAGCCATCTGCTGGCGCCGCTTGCAACATGGGTGAAAAAGAGGAGATTATCGGGCAGCTGTGACGCTTCTCGGCACCTAGGCGCCAAGGAACAGGGAGGGGAGGAGACGGGAGCGCGGGGACATCAGATTTTTGCCGAGCTCTGGTTCGAATGGTTAGTGAGTAGACCTAAGGCTACCTGCCCTTGTCTCCAGTACGCTCGTTGAACGCGTTCGAATGCAGCATGCCGGTGTCCGGCGTTTGGCTCGCATTCGACAAGTGCAGTGGTGGAGACAAAGGCAGCTAGCTTTAGGCTCACCCACCAGCCCTTCGAACCAGAGCTCGGCATTCTGATGCTTCCACACGCTCTCGTCTCCTCCTCCCCCTTAGTTTCTCGGCGCATAGACCTTTTCTTTAAGCTCATCCCCAGCCACCTGGTAGACACATCCGGTATGGGCGACTAAAAAATAGTGCAGCATCTCAATCTGCAGATAGTAAAATAATAGAGGCGAGGCAAAACGAGAATGAATGACAGATTAAGCTTTCATCCTGAATGCCTTCTATCGGCGTGGCGACGGCAAAACAATGTCTTCGCCCATACTGGAAGTGACAACATTCAAGATGGCGGCTCCCTCGTGGAAAAGGTACATCTTACACGGTGGCATGGGCAGGAAAAGGTGTTGCACAATCTCGGTGACTCACCTCGTCCATCCTGGAGCAGAAGAGCTTGCCGTTCTCGTCCAGCCTAGCCCTGAGCTCGGGGTCTGCCTCCGCGGGGTCCTTGGGCACCTCCTCCTCGTCCTCCAGGTAGAGCAGGGCCAGCCGCAGCTCCTCCCGCTTACGCCGGGCCTGGAGCTCCTGCCCCACCTCCGTGAACACTTCCTTTGCTGTGGGAGGGCACAGAAGACTGGCTCAGTGGCATGGAGTCACCACCAACAGGACCGTCTCTCACCAATGCGTCCAGCCAATACCACCTATAAGACCCCCCCCCAAACGTCATCACTAGTAGATGCGGGCATCGCCGCCAGAGCGTCTTGCAGCGTCTCACAACAAGCACGACGTCAGCACACGGTGTCGCCAAGATGGACGCGTGACTCTCGTCGAGCATCGGCATGTTTGCCGCTTGGGGCAGGTCAGAGATCCACTAATGATGACGTAATGTGCAGGCCTTGACGTGGTATTGCTCTAGCCCAAGCGTTATTGAAGGTGGGAAGCTCGCACTAGAGGTACTAAAACTCCTCCCCACCATTTCCGTGTCTATAGTGACCAAAAGTAGCATTTAGGTCAGTGTAATACAGCGAGCAAGTCGTGGGCCCAAGTGTTGGTCAAAGTGGGTCAATCCTCCTTTCCCTATTTCTCTTGCGTGCGTGCATTTTTTGCGGACAATCGCAGCACGCGGAGGAGGCCAGTGGGGGCCTCGCAGAACAACTTCTATTTTGACCGTTAACCTCAAAATCATTTCTGGTCCAGCGCGCGTGAGCGGAGCTACTAAGTCGCTCCAAACTCAAAATGCATTTCGAGGCATGAATGTTGCACTCAGTTTTTGGGGGGAGGGGAGAGCGCCTGGTGACACACGTGGCATATACATACAGGCAGTTGAAAACAAATGTTTAGTTGGAAGTCCATCATTCCTTTAATCAGTTTTAGATAAAGTACCTGTAACGCTAAATTAATTACTTTTAAGACTAATTTTGGCCACTCTGCTCAGTTGCATACCAGCTTGGAGCGAGATTGCATGAAGGGGAGCTAAGGCACCTAGGGCTCAGCACCCACAGCTTTTATGTTTTTCTTTAGTCACGAGGAAGGAAATTTGTTTCAATTAAAAAGAAGGTGCGACGAAGCAGGTTATAAGTCCTGGACCAATGTGAATTTTCAAAATTGAAAGGTGATCTATTCCCAGAGAAGTTGTGCACGATGGATTAATTTCCATGACACGGGTGCTCACTTTGTGACATGTGTGTCCACTTTGCCTCGGAATCGACGCAGTTAGCAAATATTTCAGGCCTCAGGCGCACCAATTCGAAATATGACCCCAAACATAACAGTTTGAAAGGTTTTAATGTCTGGCCAGAGGCAACGCTTCCACACTCACGGACTGGTCTCGCTTAGTATGCAAAAGCAGGGAAAACGCCTTATGTCAGAATCTTTTCAAATGAAACTACGATAACTGGAACTCTCTACTTAAACTGTGCAACTACTGTGCAACGATTTTAACGTTGAAAGAATTGGCGTTTTCCACTTTTGACATTGTTCACCTTGTCACAAAGGACAGAAAACACACCTTCCTTCGAAATGTTGCAATTCCGCCACGTAATCGCGAGGCAAAAATTAAAATATTCCTCGACCTGCAGCAGCGAGCGGCGGCCATGAGAAACATGCGGCATGACGTCAATCGGGAATCTTGTAGAAAGATAGCAAGTTGTGCGAATACCTGCTCGATAAAATGAAACTTTTCTATAAATCTTGTCGTTCCAACATAAATATAAATGCGTCTAAAACCTGGTATCATCGACAAAACTTTTATTATATGGAGTTTCAGTGGTGCCATCTATCCTAGGTCCACAAAACCGTCAGCAGCGGAACAGCCGCCAGAAGCCGGAGGGGAGGGGGACAGGGCTGGACGGGTATAGCCGGACCCGGATGAGACTTTCCTCCTTTCACCATATTGTTTGCGCTGCCCGCCAGCACGTGGTCCTGCGGTCGCGAGCAGATGAGTTCTCGCCGCTCACTGATGGCTCTAAAGAGAGAGCTTCACCGGAACCCCGCGCCTACCCCATTGACGTCACAGCGCACGTGACTCGAAGTTAGTGAAGGAGTTGAGAGGCGCCGAAAACCTCAATCTTTGTCCATTTTTAAAATAAAAACTAGGACATGCAGGCGAAGGCGGTTTTTTGTTCTTTACTTCAGAAATGTCGAGACACCAACTCCCACATTAGTTAAGCAAAGCACTGAAACGGTTGCACAGCTCCTTTAAGCGAGGTGGCACTTCTACCAATGGAAAAGGTTTTGCTTGGTCGCCCGGAATTCCACGTAGGCATTGTGAGGACGAGAGACTGAGGTTTTGGGCACTCAAGAGCCCTTTGGGGGTACCACAGGCCCCTAAACCCCACCCCCTTTTCCGTTTCGTAGACACCCGATCGGGAGAATTTATGACGCATTAAACCGGTCGGGTCCTCAGGTAACACGACAAAGAAGCTCCTAACCTGGCACACGTTTGGTAATCCTAGGAGCCTAACTTGGGCCCAATACGGCTAAGGCATTAGTCAGTGCTGGAGTACCTTTCTTTGGCATTTCTTGGCTTTCCTCTGGCTCACCACATGATAGCCAAAGTGTCACACCTGAGCAAAGGAATATGAACCGAAGAACCAGCAGTCAAGCCTAAATCTGGCACTTGCTTGGCAATTTAGGTCCAAGGATGCCAGATGACAGCCTAACTACCAGTAGTGAAGCTTTACTTTGGCACTTGTTTGGTGAATTAGGGTCAAGAGAAGGTCAAGTTTGGCACTATCTTGGCTTCTCCAGGATTTTAAGGCCTAAAATTCCCAGACAAAGACCAAATTTTGGTCCAAAGAACCGCGCTGCCTGGGTTGGGATTCGGCTACGGATTCTTTGCAGAGACAAGAGCCGGGGAGGTGGAAAGGATCGCCACCTATCTGCTCCATCTGGGGACCCTGCAGTCCGAGGCTCGACAGTTCGTTGTGGGACTTGATGAGGCCCAGGATGTCCGTGAAGTCTGGGAAGATCTTCTTCCTGTTGATCATCCGACACACTGCCTCGTTGATTTCCGGATACCGGGAACCTGCACGGTAATGTCCGTCTGTTTAGGTCAGGGGTCTCAGACACGCGGCCCGCAGGCTACCGGCTGCGAGCCCCCGTTCCAGTGTCTTGAGCACTAGAAATGGCATGCGCCACAACCATCTCGTGGTGCAGATTAATTTCCGCTCGAAACGTAGCTCTGCACTTGTAACATATTCACGTAGTTTACACTATCCCATTTTTATTTGTTTCGTGTTTCATTTTAATTTTTGCTTCCCAGCCCTTTGTCATGTTAATTGCCCGTGCGACCATCCCGCTACAAGGCTGCAGGCGCGAGCTCTCTGCTTAGCACGAGCAACTGTCGAAAAGTAAGCTTTGAGCTCTGGATCCTCGCCTTTGGAAGATATCACCAATAAGATAAAAGCATTTTCTCAGACTGCTGCTATAAAAATTTCCAGGAAAGCAAAAACTCTCGTATGAAGGGATTTTTCTCTCTTTTTGGGAGAAGTGGAGCTCAGTTAATTCCTAAGTGATTTGAGCAATGGAAACGACAGTGTGCTTGCTCTCTTGCTCTATTAAAAAAATGTCTGCATGGTGGCAGGTAATTTTTGTTATCACATCAGGTAAGGGCCCAAGGTACGGTAAGTAGTCCTATCAACAAATCAAAGGTCTGTTTCTTCTAGCAAAGAAGAGCTGGAATAGGCTGTCGGATGCTGCCCAATAACTTCTTGCTATGAAATCGTGGGTCTGCCTAGAACAAAAGAAAAAGATATACGTACTTCCAACAGTACTTTAGTCATACCTAGTGTTCTACACTTTCAGGGTTTATTGCCAAGCAAAATCTGAGGGATTAAGTTTTCGCTTGTCGTTTAGATAATTCTGAGTTTTTCTGACATTTAGTGACATTGGCCCATATAGAAACAGCAGTTTGCGAGTTTAGTAAAGCAGCCTCTTTATAGACAATGAGGCAGAATTGATTAAGTACACTCGTCCGTCTCTAAATGAACCTTCTTCAGACGAATGTGCCGAATAGAATACCGGTATACGGTGATGCTGATGGTGCCCTTTCTATTAACCGTGCAAACTTCTATGCATGCAGCAAAACTTGCAGACAATCGTGTAATTGCTGCCAATCACTTCGAAATCTAAGTTGGTTTGTTACCAGGGAGCTTTCCCTTCCTGCCCGTCGCGTGGAGGCATAGACAAATCTGACTGGATTTCTCTAACCCCCGTCGTCAATGCCATGTCGAGTTCGACCTACAAAAACAAATGTATGGCAAATTGTTAGGCAACGGTGTTCCATACGTGAAACGTTCTAGCGTCACAAACATTTAGGGATTCTTTTCTAGATGTCAGACGCCTACATTCATGGCGCTCTTCGTCAGAGCGTACCACGTGTACACTTGATGGTTGTTCCTAGAGTGAAGCGATGCTACCGCTAATCGGGCTCATAAACCTGGCGATCTTCCAGAGCCTTCTATACTCGCGAGCTTTTCTCCCTCAGTATGCACAGGTGGTCGAGCTCCCCCTCGCCTACCCTTCTGGTCACATGACCTCCCTGCTAACCAATCAGAGTCGGGCCTCACGGCCATGCTTTTATCTAAGGTGCACGAAATGCGGAACACTTGGCCAAAGAATGTTTCACGTTAAAAAAAGTTGGAGAAAAGTGAGCGAAAGTCTAGGACAGAGACATGCCCAAAAGGAAGGCTCTAAGAGGAGCGGCACAGGAGGCAAGACGTGTTTACTATTGTCGTAATGAAATTACCTCCTTTTTTTGATAAGGGGTCAAAAGACATTATTGCGACTTATTACAAACAAAAAAGGAAACAAAATAATAATATCCAAAAGTCCCTGGATTGGAACGCGGGCAAGACCGTCACCTCTTGGGCAAGGGGCGAACTAGAGTTTTCTGTATAGCGCAATGTGAACAGCTCCGAAGTCCCACTAACAGTTATCGACATGAAATGGAACTCTTTCTCATCGTCCACCTGTAAGGAGTGGATGTCTCCTGCGAGCAACGGCGCCATGCGACCCGTCTATCTACTCGTGCATACCTTGCGTTTGTTTCGTCCCCTCAATATGCGCCTGGCGACATTTCGACCGACTAAAAACCGACTAATGCCGCCACGAGCCAGGCAGTACATATGGCAGACATCCGTCCTGCCGGAGCTCACTCTGCAGCCAGCCAGTCGAGGAAGCACCAGCAGCCAAGAGTCCAAACGACAAGATGCTTGTGTCTGCGCGTCGTCTTCGCAGGTACTTCCACAACAAACCGCCATGATCGCGACAGCATGTAACATTCTCCTACGGCTCCTGCCATGTGTTTAATCACTATGGTGCAATCCACTTGTAGCGATATTAACATAACCGGAAGATTTTATCATTGTAACTGATTATCGTTGTATCTCGACTGCCCCTGAGCAAAAAAAGGTTACTCACCAGCATCGTTTGCATCAGAATCGGATGGCAAAAGACAAGCTGTGAAACGTAACTCTTTCTATCGTGGTTTGCATCGCATCCAATTGTTGTGCATAGACTGACGGCAGTCTTTTCGAATGCGCCAAACCGATCAACGACTGGGTCACAAGCGGGGCAGCTTGCAGTAGACATTGGAGTTGGATTACTGTCGTTACCACCATCGTCACTGCTGCTGCTCACATCCGTTCGTAATGATCCCGTCCCATTTCGGCAACCAATGCCGGGTGATACCGAATTCCGGCATCACTTGCAAAGCACTTTCTGTCATTTTTTTTTTCTTTCATTTTTTGCTTGAGGACGCTCTGACGCGGGGGCGGCGAGGCTCGGCCGACAAGTGCTCACCGGAGTAGTGGAACTTCTTCTCGTCCTCTCGGCCGGTCAGGGGCCGCCTCCCCTGCAGCTCACACAGCTTCCTCCAGACCTGCACAAACTTCCTCTTGTAGCGGTCCTCCATGATGTAGGGCGAGTTGATGTCGTCCTCCGAGTCCCAGTCCACCTCCTTCTTGCGGAGCTTCCCGATGGCCTTGTGCAGCTTCTGCAAGCGGGCGACAAGAGGCACAATGTTACGCTTCAGGGGTCGATGCCACCTGGAAGGCCTTTCCCTTCCAAACGTCGTCACTAGTGGATCCACGTGGCGCCTCCTACCTTGCATCGGCGTCGTGTCCTGCACCCTTTCACGACGAGTGCGACGCTAGTACGCAACGATGCAAAGACGGACGCGTCTGCCACTTTGCGGTGTCTCTCGCCGAGCTTCGGCGTGTTTGCCGCTCGGAGCGGGTCGGGGATCCAATAACAATGACAAAATGTGCAGGCTTTGTCTCCTAGGCGGTACTGGCAAAGCACGTAGCCTTTAAAAATCGTCATATGGCTCTACATTCTGTTTCATCTCCGAAGAACAACGCACTCGTAAAACAATTTTTTTATTCTAAACTGCCTGGTTAGGTTACGTATGTCGCAAAATTAATTTCCTTAGTGAAAAAGAAATGATTACAGTAATTATACAGCAATGCACAATTGAGCTGGAGCTGTGGATGCAGAGTCTTTCTTCCTCTCTACTCTTTTCTCAGCTCGCGGAGCATGAAGGTGTGGAGGAGAGCAACACCACCTAGAAGACAAGGCTGTGGTGCTGACACTTTTGCGTCACCAGCGACGAAGATAACGAAGCCGTAAGGCTGAATGAGATGGCGTCACCAGCGACGGCCAATGCTGGACACAGATTGAAAATGAATGCTGCATCAGCGCTCGGCTTCGAGTCAAGTTTAAGCCGAACGCTGATGCTATCATCGTGTCCAACCTGTGCCCAGCGTTGGCCCTCGCTCATGACGCCATCTCATTCAGCACTACGGCTTCGTTAACTAGGAGGTGTCGAGGAGAGGCACCAACAGGCAGTCCCTTTTCTCCACATGCCTTCCGGCCAATGGGAGGCTCAGAAAATGATCTCTATTTGGCCTCCAAACAGGAATCACTTTGAGCCAGCATGTGCAAGCAGTAAGAAATCACTCCAAAGCTACAATGCACCTCACGACGTAAATATTGCCTCGTATATCTTTTTAAAGTGCATTCTCCCATGTTTTTGTCTATCCGAGCAGTTAAAAAATATACAAACTCCATCATGCTGACAAAAACAAGGGAACACAGAATGTGACGTGTACAAAGCACACTCCGTGTGTGCTTTATGCTGGATTTTTCTTTCTTTATATTATCTATTAATGCAAAAGCATTAACTGTGTGGTATTCTATTTCCTTTCTTTTTCCTAAAGCTACTTCTTAAATATATGCCCCCCTCCCTCAACATCTGGCAATTATCCATTCCCAAGTGACGATCGATCCATTTACAAGAACAATGTGAAACCTACAAAAAGGGCAAAGGTGGGTTGAGACGTTTTTCTATTTCTTGCAACGTTACCGCCACGCTCCAACTCGTCAAGACGACCCTTTTCTCAGTCGTTTCACAAAAGGGTGGGAATGAGGCTCGAGGGTTCCGCAACTCAGGACTCACTTATGTGCCGCAGAAAACATAGCAAATGTTTGCCGGGCAGACCAGGTAGGTCCGACCGCAAACCAGAAACCAAATTTGACGTTTTGTGATTATACAGCCTAAGGCCGGCCTGCCTTTGAGGTGCAATGACACTGGTTCACGCCATAGATGAGAAACTTAGCCAGTGCAGTACAACCACTAGCCTGGGGTCTTTAACGCACATCATGCAGCGGTGATACACGCCCATTTGCCGGTACAATGCTGATCCAAATTGAAACGGGCAGGGGAGAGGATTGAGGCCAGGGTTCCTGGGTGCTGCAGCGCGAGCTTTGCTCCACCAGTGCACCGCAGCTAGGAGCACATGGAGTAAAAGCTTGCGCGTTACGAGCTTTGCGCGAGTGTCCGGCTGCACACTCACGCGAAGGTGCTTCTCCAGCTGCCGAATCTGCTTCTGCCGCTTAAGGTCCTCCACGCTTTCCTCGTCCGATGCGGCGGTGCCGCTGCCTTCAGCCGCCTCCTCCCCGTTGGCCGACGTCGTTCCGCCATTGTCCGTGGTCGTCTCGTCGGCGGCCGCATCCCCGGAACGATCGGCCGCCGAGCAATCGGCCACGGAACGGTTGGCCGCGGCCTCTCCGGAGGTGGAGGCCGATGGCGCGCTCGTCCCCTTGGGCTTCGGCCGCTTCTCGCGATAGGCGCGCAGTTCGTCCGTCAGGGTCTTGAGGTGCACGTACACGTTGGCGCCGTCGGCGCCCACCTTGCACGTGAGGTCGGCCACCAGGCCTCGGAACTGCTCCGAGGCGAGGTAGTGCAGGTTGGTCTGCTGCACCAGCACGTCCACCCGCTTCAGGATGACGCCCCGGTCGTCCCTGCTCATCAGCGGCGTGCACAGCTCCAGGAACTGGGCAGAGGAGAGAGGGACAACGCTCGTTCCCTGCACACTCTGCGGAGGTAAACTGAGGGACGTCGGAACGTCGAGCTCCCGTTAGAATGATAAGGAAGTAGACGTAAAGCTAGCTGCCTTTGTCCCCACAACACTCGTCGAACGCAAAAGACAACTGCCGGCCGCCGGCGTTCCGCGATCGACAAATGCGGTGGGGACTAGGGCAGCGAGCTTTACGTCTACCCACTAATCGTCCCAACCGGAGCTCGGCGTTCCGACGTCCCCGTATGCTATCGTCCACTCCTTTCCCTTTGGCCGTACAGTCCCAGAGGAGGCGAGAGGAGGAGTTTTGGTTGTTCCTGTGCAAGACCTTCAACGACACTCAAGCGCCTCATGCAGCTTGAGCGGAGCGTGGCGAGAGGCAATGAGCGCATGCTGGAGGCGTTCGAAAGAGAGACGCCGATCTCACTCTCAGCGACAATACCAGCAGCGACTACATAACAGCAGCGACTATACCTGCTGGTCGCAGATTTCGAGGAAACAAGTCCGAGGACTCGTCATCTGCTTTTCTTTGCTGTGCTGACTTCGAGAAGGAATCCAAAGGCGGCTAACATTATTGACTGTCTGGATGTTCCAACTGCACCGGCACCAGCACAGCGCGGGACAAGGAGACAGGTGCCACGAATGTGTCAGAATTTGTGGGACACCAAGACACACTAAATCGCAGATGGCACATCTGACCATGCAACAGTTGTATGTGACCCATCTGCACCGCAGCATGCACACAATGAAACCGAAGCAAAATCTTATCGTGATTTCAACAGGGCGAATGATATCGATATTATAGACTTCTTGGAAGTAGCTCTAGACAGATTTCTTGCGTTTTACGATGCGAACCCGGACTCAGTAGATAAGCTTTGGCTCTTTTTTAAGCAAGTCATCCTTACATGTGTTGATAAGTTTATTCCAGAACGACCGGCAAAAAGGAAGAGGCACAATCCATGGGTGACGCGCGATATTTTACATTTGAAACAAAAGATAAATCGAACAGATAGGTTCCAACCAAGTTTAAAATTTATGCTTCCTCCTCTTCGCCAAGAGCTACGGACCCCTGTGCGCACATCTAAATATTGTTACTTTAATGTCACGATGCACAACTTTCTCATAGAAAATCCAAAAACGTTCTGGGCTCATTTGACAAAAAAAAAGTGTGATGATTAAGGAGCTTATTAATAGCGGGCAGACATTTGCTGATGAAGCGAGCATAGCAAGTGAGCTTAATTATTTTTTCTCTTCTGTCTCCACCGTTGATGACTGCATGTTGCCTTCATTTAATCATGACAGTTGTGGAATCGGTGACTTGGTGGTTTCTACAGAAGGTAATTTTAAGCCTTGCAATTAGACCCTAGAAAGTCGAGTGGCCCAGATGGAATTCCTAACGCTTTTTTACGAAGGTACGCTGAATGGCGTTCCAAGTTTCTTTACGTGATTTACTCTTGCAGTTTAAAAACTTGTGACGTGCCTCAAGATTGGAAAGTAGCCCAAGTTGTCCCTATATATAAAAGTGGAGAGAAAAAAAGTGTTTGCAATTACAGACCAGTGTCATTGTTGAGTACATGTAGCAAGGTTCTTGAACACTTCATATTTAAGCAAACTTTTCTAGAATCTGAAACTTTCTTAGTGGATTATCAACATGGGTTCCGAAGAGGCTTTTCGACAGTGACACAGCTGCTTCATACGGTCCACAATTTTGGTTCAGTGATTGATAACAATGGTCAAGTCGACACTGTCTTCTTAGATTTTGCGAAGGCATTCGACAGGGTTTCGCATCTGCAAGTTACTGCATAAATTGAAGCAAGTGTTGGGCAATGATCGCCTACTGAGGTGGACAGACTCGTACGTTACAAATCGTAAACAGTTTGTGTGTGTAGGCAATGCTGAATCAATAGGGTTACCTGTTCTTTCTGGAGTGCCCCAGGGCTCGGTACTCGGACCGTTGCTCTTTTTGGTTTTTATCAGTGACCTCAAAGTTGATAAGCCCTCAATACAGTGCCGTTTTTTGCTGATGATTGTGTATTGTTTTCAAATATATCTTGTGTATCTAACCAAAAATGCTTAGAGGAGAGTATTCAAATGATTTCATTGTGGTGTCAAAAATGGCAAATGGATCTGAATGCCAAGAAATGCGTGCAGATGTCAATTACACTGAAGAAGGTACCTATCTATTTTTTCTTATTCTATTCATTCAAATGCCTTAGAAGTAGTTAATGAATACAAGTATCTGGGTGTTACTATCACGTCCAACTTAAGCTGAGCTAGTCATATTGAGCAGACTGTCGCAAAAGCGTCAAGTAAATTGTGGTCGCTATCTAGGAAAATGTGTCACTGTACTCCTGTGACAAAGCTGACGGCCTACAAATCGCTGATTTGTCCTTTGCTGGAATGTGCTGACGTTGTATGAGACCCGCACTCGCAATCGCCCATTGACCAGTTGGAAGGACTTAAAAAAAAATCGCTTAGGTTTATTTAGAACTCATACGGCAAAGATTCACACGTGTCACCGTTGTATACCGCCTCCGGAGTGTCTATATTATCACGTCGAAGAAAAGTAAAGCGTTTGACATTTTTGAATAACATAATTAATAATAAAGCTGGTCTAAATTTTTATGATTATTTGCAGTATAACGCGAGTCATGATACAAAGCAGAAGCACGAGAATTTGCTCCTTGAGTTCCGCAGCAGAAAATATGTTTTTAAATATTCCTTTTTTCCTTGTTCTGTTTGTGAGCGGAATGAGTTGCCACCAAGTGTGACGGCGATTGCTTCTACAGCTTTATTTGCGAGTGCAGTTGATGAATTGTTTTTTGTCACCAATGACTAAGCTCCTTGTTTATTGTTGTTTGTTCATTCGACTCATTGATGGTTTCTGATGTTGTCTATCATGCCTTGGCCCTCAAAAGTTGGCCAACAGTATTCTCAAATAAATAAATAAATAAATAATAAATCTGTTCGAACTTCGTTACACCCCGCAAAGATGAGCAGTGTCGCAAACTTAAATTTCTGGAAACACTGTACTGGTCATGGTAACCGCAATCACGATTCATTACCTGCTCTTGCCGTAGCAAAAACGGCAAACGATGGGATGAGAAATGCATTTCTTTCCAAAGCTTAACCTCCAGCACGAGCTCGTTGCTTACCATTGTGCCGTGGATACGCGTGCGAGCTCAAGGCCCAAGCGAAGGTAAGAAGCTCGCCCTAAAGACGGGGTAACTGACGGACCCTCCTGCCACCTTAATCCTGCCAGTGACTATACACTCCATGCAGGAACTATAGGGGGCACTTTGAAAAATGTGTGCAGTGCTGCTAGCGGATGAGCTGGCATTCGACAGTGAGACCCATTCAAAATATTGTTTGGGTAGGCTTCCGACACCATAATGAATCGCCTGGCAGAAAATAAAAAGAAATTTTGGGGGTTGTCAGTGTCCCTTTAAATCGTGATTTACGCCACACCAATATTACTATGATAATTTTCCACAAGAGCATCTTTTTCATAAATATCACTTCCCACAAAACTATTCCTATAAATATGTTTATTAATGTTGTTTGTGTGTAATTTTTTGTCGTCCATGTAAATTTATTTTGTCTCGATTAACCCTTTAACCACCAAGTCATTTTTAAAAAAAATGTACAAACTTTCCCAATTTTTTTTAGTTGCACATATTTTTTTCTTATGTCGTTCTTATTTTGCAAATACATTACTTGATTGGTTTCTGATTGGTACTAACACAAAACTTTTAAAAGAAAAAGTTGACTTTTATGGAAGCTTTCCCTCAGTGCATGTAAGAGTAATAGAATAACATGTGCTGAAATGCGCAGTATTTATTTGAACATACGCACCGTAACAAAAGATCAAGTGCCTAGGCATTTCCCCGTACAAGCGCTAACAAATACATCTCAACCTGCGGTTTGCCAATGATTCCTTGCAAAATTATTAGCGCAAGGAACACCATCATCTCTTTGCGGTCCACCGGTTTCCATGAAGAACCCCGCGCTGCGAAATGCGGGACCGCGTAGCGGTTTCTCTCTGTCACAATGAGGTCGACAAGGTCCCAATCAAAAAAAACCTCGAACCAACCGAGAATGTCTTTTTCGTCAGTGGGTTGCCGTAGAATCTCAGGCACTGCACGAAACGGAAACTCGGAGGCGCGGGTGGCGGGGTTTCAGTGCTTACATGTTGCCACACTCGAACACAACCCAGCGCGTCGTCTTCGTCGTCACTGTGGTCGTCGTCTAAGTCCGTTTCGTATTCAAAATCCACGTCCGACTCACTTTCAGAGACAAATTCGATGTCTTCATCGTTGCTACTGTTCGAACTGCCCCAAGAGAGAGCCCGTTTCCGAGGGCCGTCACCGGCATCACTCAAGCGTGCTGCCGTTTCTGATCACTGTAGCAAGGCTAGATACGCGCCAAAGGCCAAAACACACTACAGTATTTGTGCGACCTCTCCCGCCCTCCAGTGTTGAAAATTGAAACTACAGCCGATGGACAAACCTGTCTCGTGTTTGCAGTGAAAGCAAACCATAATTTTGGCTGGACGAGTGTGACTCGTCATCAACGATATTGGTACAACCTTCCATGACGAGTACAGCTCGGGCCGGGTGGTTAAAGGGTTAAAGAGAACATCAGGCAAAATGAAAATGTGTAGCACGCTGGACGCAAGCAAAACGCGGTGCTCGTGTACGACGTGGTTTATATTAAGAAATCGTTTTGAATTAATCTGCACATTACGGTCGTAATTAGGTTTGCAGTTAATATTTTACACTGTTTTCAATGATTGGACGGAGTGAAGAATTCATTTACCACACTAATAAAGACTCATGAAAAACAAATGATGTTTTTTTGTAGGTATTAAGTATATATATATATATATATGTATATATATATATATATATATATATATATATATATATATATATATATATATATATATATATATATATCACTTATTTATATTTGGTTTAAACTTAAAAAAAAAGATTTACTTTACTTTTCTTAATTATAATTTTTTTTAATTATTTTTTATTGATATGTACTAGCTATTTTGCATTAATTTGATCAAAAATAATTCCGGTGTTTCGTTTTGCAGTCACCTACTGCCCACGTGTAACCCCATGTGTGAAGAAAGGCAATTCTCACATCCGAAAGAAGGCTGATCAAAAGAAAGCACACCAAATAAACTGTCATACAAAAACATTGATTGTCCAGTGATTCCAAGTTTCATTGTAGTTTTCCTTAGAATCATATTTGTCACTTTTTACACTGTCCGAATCTTTCTTTATAAAGTAGACACTGATTGCCCTACTGGTCCGGAAAGATCATTGACTGTACAATAGAACAAAACGTCTTTGGAGGGCTTCCTCCAACAAAAATGGCACTGTATACCCGCGAGTGTGGGATGGCATTTCAATTCGTCCCATCGGCGCTAACATATTTAGGTGTTACTGGTACAAAAACAAACGCAGAACACAAGGCGGCAGTGTAGAATATGTCAGCCGTGCCGACACAGTGGCAAATATGGTCGGGAGACCAAATTTCTCGTGTCCTATGGCATAGGCATATGTCCATCGTTGTCGCTGTCCTGCAAAACATTGGCAAATTGAAAAACTACGAAACTTTGTCCCCATGAGACACAACGCATACCTTCTTGGAGCACTTAACGATGCAGCAGTTCACGCTGTCAACCCAGCCCAACCTCACCGCTCCGACTTCAATGTGTGCCGATGTGTGTGGCGTGGTTTCGTTTTGGTGGACTTCTTACTGCGTACGTTCAATAACGGCTGCACGGCAATGCGCCGGTCATGTCGCACGGAGTGCATAGTGTGCAGGCATTGCACATAAACACGGAGGGCTGTCCTCGTGCGGTGCTGCATTCACTCGAGCCAGGACTGCTAAAAACCTCCGAGGTTAGGTCTCTCGTATTGTCGAGAAACCGTCTTAATTCTGTCATTTCGTTAGAATGAGTTGGGAGTCCATAAGGCTCCATGGACCAGGCCATCTCACGGGCAATACCTTTCTCTAAGCCGACACGCAGTCTTCAGGTAATTCAGTCGCTCCTCCATCACAGAATGAAACGCCTCGCCGAGGTCGACGGGAAGGCTTTCTCGGCCAAGAAGGCTCACCTTGGTGAGGGCGCAGTTGGCCTTCTCCGTCATCTCCTGCAGCATCGGAGATACCTTGTAGTGGGTCCGATTATAGAGCTTGTCTGCCTGCGGGAGCTACAAGAAACGTGCGTGCGTTAGCCGTGCCGCTTCCTCAGCTCCCCAGGATCGTGAGAAAGCAAAGACCGGAACACCCCTGCTTCTTCCAGGTTCACTTTTAAAGACAATCAGCCATCTGTCTTGGGAAAATTGTGAGTGTCTTCAAGCTACGACAGTTTTGTACGTGACAAAGTAGGCCACAATTTCTGTCAAAGGTGTGCCAAGGATCACCAAACACTACAAGAGGCAGATGCAGTGCTGCTCAAAGCAACGGCCAATTGCTTTGGATGCAGTCACCAGCTGCCTGTTCTCGCATGGACATTCGCCTTTCTCAACGTCCTTGCCGATGTTAAAAAAACTGTGAGCATTTGGGATACTAAACAAATATCCAATCTGCTTCATTGTTTCAATAATAAATAATGTGTGGAAGCAAAAAGCCATTCTCACCCTGCATTTCAGAATGGAATGGTAACTGATTCCCAGAATTATTGAGCCAAAATGTTTCATGGTCCCTTCATCCCCTTAGACGTTTTGGATGAGCCTAGCTCGTCAACGTGGAGCCGTCCCCAAACCGTTCAGGTCGGGTAAGGCTCGTCTGCTTTCCCCGGTTCATGCACTCAACCGTTTTGGACGAACCAGGCTCACTCCTGGCTTAGTTTATGGCAGTGCAACAGGTGACATCATAAATATTTTTCAATTTTCGCTCCCATTCCATTTGTGGCTAGAATTCTACTTCTTAAGGCAACAACCTTGATATTGAGACAACAAATGAGCAGTTGAGGGTCAGAAATTCCCAAAAACTGAAAAAGGGGTTAATAACAATGTTGCTTGAAAGCAGTGATCCTCACTGCTTTCAAGCACCATTGCCTTTACTCGACTGCACCTACACTAAAAACCGAGGTGACCACGACTAGTCAATGCACCGAGGTTGCAATATTTCATTGAGAAAAATATCTTTTATTCACGAAATGTGATTCTTTTTTTTTATAAACTTTATTTTAGCTTTATATTACACAATTCAGTTTGAATATGCATTAAAAACTAGGTAAATAAAGGTGGGCTATGATGCACGGCAATCTCCGCAAATCACGGAGTCTTGGCTCTCATGAGCACGACACTCCCATGTGGAGCCTGTCTGTATATTTCTCTGTTGGGTTGGGGTTCAAGTTCCCGCTCTTTCTAA
>JAZHYW010013539.1:0-81700 GCA_037355805.1 Ixodes ricinus
GCCAGAGGACACCATCATTTATAGAGCGCTTATATAAGGAGCGGCGCGTGAGAATAAAAGGGGCTTTTTTGGTTGTGGTCACGAGCTGGGCTGCTGTCACTTGGCCGTCGTCCGTTCCGAACGTTCCGAACATGGTGTCAGAAGCTGGCTAACGCCGTCACTATGGCGGAAGGTGAACCCCGTATCCAAGTGGTTCGCGTCGGAGCGTCGGGACTTCATCCTCCGGCTCCATTCACTTTCACCAGCCCGGCGGAATGGCCGACATGGATTGCGACGTACCAGGACTACGCCTTCGCAGCCGGTCTCGATACTGCCAGCGACGAGGTGCAGGTACGCACGCTCTTGTACTGCATGGCACCACAAGCCCGAAGCGTCCTGTCATCGTTGGGAGCGCCAACTCCAGAGACCCTGTCGTTCGCGGTCGTCAAAGAGAAGTTGGCCGGGCACTTCGTGCATCCCGTCAACGAAATATACGAGAGTCGCCGGTTCCACCGTCGGACGCAGCAGCAAGGCGAGTCTGTCGACGACTTCTTTACGTCGCTTCGTAACCTGGTCAAGCGCTGCGGTTACAACAGTGCGGATGTCGAAGACCGCCTGGTACGTGACAAATTCGTCGTGGGGTTGCGGGATGACAAGCTTTCTGACCAGTTGTGTCGTTGTACGAGGCTCTCTGCGGAAGAAGCGCTCTGTCAGGCCCGTCTTCATGAGGACGCCGAAAAAGAGCGGCTGTCACGCGCCAGCGTTGCCCGCGAGAATACCGCCCCCGAAAACCTGAACGTCGACACCGCGAGACGCAAGAAGATAGCGACCAGTCAATCGGCACGCTATCACGGCAAATCTGAGCAGTCCGCCAGTTCAACTTGTGAGTATTGCGGACGTCACCCTCACCTGCGGAAAGATTGCCCAGCGCGGAAATCGTCTTGCCATTTCTGCAAGAAGCAGGGCCATTTTGCAGAAGTTTGCAAAGCTAAGAAGAGAAAAGAACTCTTGGGCTCCGTGGAGCTTCACGCAGTCAGCACGCGGCATGCAAGATACACCGAAGTGCGCGTGAATGGTCATCTTTCCAAGTTCAAAATTGACTCGGGCGCGGAGGTCACCGTTGTTTCACCCTCTTTCCCGGGGCTTCCTCTTGTCCTGGACGAAGCCGAAGGCGAGGTGTCGGGTCCCGGCAACCTACGTCTGCACGTCCTGGGGACTTTCAAGGCTACCTTGGAGTGGCGTGGCAAGTTCACGGTCCAGCGTCTCTACGTCGTGAAAAATCAGCACACGTCTCTTCTGGGACTGCCTGCCATTGAAGCTCTGGGCGTTATTCAGTTCCTGGACACGACGGAATGCGTTCCATCAACTCGAGCCAAGATTTTTCAAGGCCTGGGGGAACTCCAAGAGGAGTATCACATCCGTCTCCAGCCGAATGTTCGTCCATTTTCTCTGAGCGTTCCGAGGCGGATTCCAATCCCTCTGCTAGAAGTCGTGAAAAAGGAACTGGATGACATGGAGGCCCAAGGTGTCATTCGAAAAATTGACACGCCAACTCAGTGGTGTTCCGGTCTAGTCGTTGTTCCCAAGCCATCAGGCGGGTACAGACTGTGCGTGGACTTGACAAAACTGAATCAAGTGATTCAGCGAGAACGTTACGTCTTGCCCACTGTCGAATACATCCTGGGTCAGTTGGGTGAAGCTCAGATCTTTTCTAAGCTCGATGCTAGGTCCAGCTTCCATCAAGTGAAACTTAGTCGTGACAGTGAAGAGCTTACGACGTTCATCACTCCCTTCGGCCGTTATTGCTACAAGCGTCTTCCATTTGGCATCGCATCGGCCCCGGAGTACTTTCAACGGCTGATGTCAAGACTTCTTGAAGGTCTCTCGGGTGTCGTCAACATGATTGACGACATCCTAATCTTTGGGAAGGATCGTCGCGAACACGATCAACGTCTGGCCGACGTCTTGAGTCGCCTGGAACAAGCTGGGGTCACACTGAACGAGAAAAAGTGTGAATTCCGCGTCACCTCTGTCAAATTCCTAGGCGTTGTCGTAGATGCCAAAGGAATTTCGCCAGATCCAGACAAGATCAAAGCAATCAAGGATTTGTTGCCACCAGAAGATATCAGCGGTGTACGCCGGTTGCTTGGGATGGCTAATCACATCGGACGGTTCATCCCACACCTTGCTGACGTTACCACACCCATTCGCTCTCTGTTAAACAAGAACAGCGTCTGGATGTGGGGTCCTAGCCAAGAGGAGGCTTTTGCCCGCCTCAAGTCACTGCTTAGCTCTGAAACATGCATGGCGAAGTACCACCCGCGCTACCCCACCGTGGTGTCTGCGGATGCCAGTTCCTATGGTTTGGGAGCCGTGCTGCTTCAAGATCAGCCTTCGGGGACTCGGCGGGCTGTCGCCTTTGCTTCCAGATCCCTCACTCCCACGGAGGGTCGCTACAGTCAGACGGAGAAGGAGTCTCTAGCCGTAACGTGGGCCGTCTTACGGTTCGACCAGTATATTCGTGGTCTGAACTTCGAGGTCGAGACAGATCACCTTCCTCTTGTCGCCCTTCTTGGGGGAAAGGACCTGGAGCTTCTGCCACCGCGGGTGCAACGAATGCGAATCAAGCTGATGCGTTATCAGTACAACATGAAGTATGTACCGGGGAAGCTCTTGGCGACTGCGGACACTCTCTCACGAGCACCTTGTGACGCGCCAACTTCGCAAGAAGTAGGAAGTGTGGAACTCTTCATTGGCGAAGTCTTCAAAGACCTGCCGCCAGCGGTGGCGAGTCGGCTGGAAGACGTCCGCCAGCACCAAACGCAAGATGGAGAGTGTTCTATGGTAGTATCCTACTGTGGAAGAGGTTGGCCCAGCAAAAACAAAGTGCCAGCTCACATTGCTCCGTATTGGAAGGAGAGAGAACGATTGAGCGTCTACAAAGGCGTACTACTCCTGGATCGCCGCATCGTCATTCCGTCCGCTCTCCGACAGAGCATCCTGGCCTTACTGCACGAAGGGCACCAGGGTGTTCGCCGCTGTCAAGAACGCGCCAGAGAAAGCGTTTGGTGGCCGAACTGCAATTTACATATCGAACATCTTGTAGCCGAGTGCGCCAAGTGCGCCGAGACTCGTGTGGTGCACTCTGAGCCGATGATGCAGACTCCAACGCCAGAAAGACCGTGGCAGCGCCTCGGGGTAGACCTTTTCCAGCTAAAAGGACGTGACTACGTTCTGATTGTAGACTACTACTCAAGGTTTCCTGAGGTCATCTCTCTCGGGTCTACATCTGCGCAAGCGGTCATCTCGGCTGTCAAGAGTTGCATGGCTCGCTATGGGATCCCGGACGTCGTGCGGTCAGATAACGGACCGCAGTTTGCATCTCACGAGTTTGCAAACTTTGCTGAGGCGTACGGATTTCGCCACGAGACTAGCAGCCCGCGGTACCCCCAGAGTAACGGCGAAGTAGAGCGTATGGTGCGTACCGTGAAGGACTTGTTTGCAAAAAGTTCTGATCCGTACCTGGCTCTCCTAGCGTACCGAGACACACCTGGTGTCAATGGCGTGTCTCCTGCACAGTTGTTAATGGGAAGAAAACTCCAAACTCGACTTCCTGGTTTACCCGAACGACTTGAGCCAGCACTGCCAAGCCATCAGAACTTCAAGGCGAAAGATGCCGCAAACAAGTCACAGCAGGCAAAGAACTACAATCGCCGGCATAGTTCAAGTCCTCTGACTCCCTTGAAGTTGAGGGAGGACGTGTGGGTTAAGGACGTCAATTGCCGAGGCCGTATACTCAGCCCCGCTCAGCGACCACGGTCATATGTGGTGGAAACGCCCAGGGGCGCTCTGCAGCGAAACCGTCGGCATCTTGTCCCCTTCTCAAACGGCCAGTCAGCAGAGGAACCGTCAGCCAGTTCACAGCAGTCTACGCCTGTTGAGGGTCCACCAGTACCATCGCCAGAGCCTCAGCAAGAAGGACTTCGGCTAAGACGCACACGTTGCGGTCGTGTGATTCGACCGCCAAGGCGATTGGACTTATAGATCCTAAGAGGGGAGATGTAGTGGGCGCTACTAAGGTGATGGTGTTTTTCTTATTGCTCGCCAGAGGACACCATCATTTATAGAGCGCTTATATAAGGAGCGGCGCGTGGAGAATAAAAGGGGCTTTTTGGTTGTGGTCACGAGCTGGGCTGCTGTCACTTGGCCGTCGTCCGTTCCGAACGTCCCGAACACAAACCATCCCCCCTCCCCCCCCCCCCGCCCCTTGCCCAGGCTACATCCGTCCTCCTCTTTGCAAATATCAGTTCACCTTCCAAGATCTTATATCTTTTGTGCAGGAATGTTTGTTGATAAGCAAACCTGCCACTTAAAATTGGGAAGCAATTTGTGATTTGAGTAGAAGTTACTCGGAAGAAGCAAGTAAATTAAACTACTTATTACCGAAATAAAAATGTAATTGAAAGTTATTAAACTACTCAGAAAAATAGTTAAACTACAGTGACCTGAGTAGAGTAGTGGAACTACGTACACGTCTGAGGTGAAGTGCGGGAGCGTAGACAGGTGTTAGATTTACAGTGCTGGGTTTGCTGGGATGGGTTGGAGCGTCTGTCGCGCCCCATCGTAAGGAGAAGCGAGGTTGAGCGAATAGAAGGCGGACAGCTCGAGGCGGAGCCGAGTGCGACGCGGATGACGACTCCCCGTGCACTCGGTAGCCAGGTCGGCGCCGTGCGGTGAGCACGAACAGAGCGATGGCGAATCGGCGGCGTGGAAAAACGAGAGACTCCATGGGTTTGAACGCCGAGATCCTAGATGTTTTGGTGGCACAATCTTGCCGTTTCTATCTGTAACGTCACGACCAATATTTGCCCCATCGTGACGCCATGTCCTCGAAGGTTACCTTACTACTTTCCCGCAACGTTGCTATACTTCGTTCCAGCTTAAGTCCAGACGCAGTCGACGCTACGAGGTAAATTATGTAAGGTTACCAATCAAGCATCGTTAAAAGCGCAAGTGACTAGGCATTTGTTGTTCATGCTTGGTTCAGCGATGATAGAACACGTAGAGAAACATGACGAACACCATACTGGTGCCCTTTTGACGCCCTCTGATTGGTCCCTTCACCTCGTAGCGTCGGCTGCGTCTGGATTTAAGTTGAAACGAGGTATCTATTAGCTCAGTTATGGAACTGCCCAGAGACGCTACTTCCACGAGCTGTACACCCCCTCCCCCCACCTTATGTCGACGCGCCACCATTTCGAGGTCGGATGTTACGGTAACTACAGTGTATTCTACGGAATATATATGTTTCGAAGCACAGCGTCTAGTCTAAATGGTGTTTCACTGTACTCTATTGAATACACAGTTTTTGAAACGAAAATTAAGATGGCGCTGCAAACGACTGGAGCATACTCAGAATGAGAGAGGGCACGCGCGCCCGTGCCTTTCACTACATTTCGCGAATCCAACTGTCTATAGGTGGCGCTACTCGTTTTCCAAAATGGCGGTTATAGTGAGGGTCTGAGATGCATCCTAGTATACCATTTGCTGAGCCTGTGTAGTGTGCTGGCTTCACTGAGCGACACAAATTATTCCCGCTTATTCGAGGAAGCTAGGGTGTTATGCGCGCAGGTCACCTCCTCGTCCTGAAAACAAAAACGGTGTTTACCGTAATATGTATGCCAGGAGGCACGTTTTAATTCAGGAACTAAACCGAAACTAACATCTATCTATATTAGGTTCTATTTCTTGATATAGGTGTTAATTTTCGTTTTCCGCTTAGCTCAAGATGCGTCGAGAGCGTAATTCTTGAGCTAAAGAAACTGTTCGCGGAAACTTTATTTTGTAACTTACGTGTCCTATCCGGGAACTTCGAAATATTTTGGAGAGTTCAGTGTCTCTTTAAAGACATGGTATTATATACAGCTTAGAGCTGGCATCGAATATTGTATTTGCTGAAGAAATCTGCACTGCTATTTGTGTGTTCTTGCTGCTTTTTGCCACTCATACTGCGGAATCTTTAATGGGTTTTGGGGCATTTAGATGATTAATTTATTTAGCCTCTTTCCCTGCACAAGAATAACAAAATCAATCTGAATTTTAAATAATCTCACCACGGGTGATGAGTTTACAATATCTTCAGCAAAACGAATAAATTAAGAAATACTGTTCTCCCTACAAAATCTCATAGACGGTGTTCAAGTCAGACAACAAAAGTGCGTTTTTTTTATTTAATGCATTGCGTGACGAATAATACTTTATATTACATTCAGTGTTTATGTCTCTCTTGATAACGATGCCAGAGTTTTTTTATATACTAAAAAGTAAACAGAATGAAATCTTTCTGTAAAGACTATTTCGTGAAATGACATATTTTTGTTATTTGTGGCGTTTATAGGGGACCTACATTAGCGCAATTTGTATTAATAATAGTACAAATAAGATAATTGAATAGGTAGATTTTTCAAGCTCTAATATATTTCGTTGCTGATGATCCTAACTTTAAACGCGCAAGAAACTATGGAAATCCAATAGCTGGCAAATAAGCATCCCTTGCAGCATTTTTAGTGCCAAATGCAGCATTTTTATTTAATAAGCTAAAAAATAATAAAAACTAACTAGTTAGTTTGAAAAATGCATGCGAAAAGACACTATTTGTGGGTAAAACATATGGTGCTATCAAAGGCGCCGACTTTCCACAATCGGCAAAAACTTCCGAAAATTCCCCGTCCATCCTTTCCATCGAAATGTCGCAGCAATACAAAAGACGGTATCCCGCTGTGTTTTCTTTTGATTAAACATTCTTAGAACTTTTTTTTATTTCTTTCATTTTTACGCGCCTTCGTGGTGCCAATCTCAGCATTTCCAGTTCGAAGGAGCGCCTACCCGCTTCCGCGTCTGCTCACTGCAGCACGTTTTGTTGGCGTTGGAAAACCGGTCAAAGGTAGTGAGTTTCCGTATTGCGTATACGAGCGAACGCAAGCACCGTGTTTGCGATGGCGTCGCGTGTGCGAAGCCCACGCGTCGCTATCCCAAACTTCGGGCTGCGCGCACTGCGCGTGCGCGCAGCCCAATATTTGCAGTCATAGATTGGCGCATGCCGACGACGCGCGTGCGCATGCGCACAGCGCTTGCGGTTGCTTCTATGACGCAATATTAAAACTCGTTACTGACGGTACAATCCCATACCGGCTGCAGCACTACGTTGGGACAGTGAAGATTGTTGTTTGCATTAAAAAATGACTATTCGCAAGCAATGACGGTCGCGAGCAGTGCCGCCGTGCCCGCTGAGCAGGAGAACCGGGGTGACTCACCGTGGCCTCCGAGATCACCCGAAGCGCGCGGATCTCGGAGGCCATGCCCTCACTGGAGCGCTCTCCCGTTTCCGCCGCGGGAGGGCGAGCAACGAGCTGGAGTAGCGAATAGGCCAGTCCAATAATCGCCTCTGCGCGCTGCCATATTTGCCTACAAGGGCTGCGGAATGCGGTGATGCTGAGTGCGAGCAGTAGCTTCTTTTCACGAAATATAGGACGGTGATTGACCATCCTTCGCCTGGGTAATAAGCGCTGTAAGGTCCGTTCGCAACTCCAGCACGCCACTTGCTCCCTCGCGGACAAACGGAGAACCAGAGGAGCGGGGACGGCAGCGGCGGCGGCGGCGCGGAAACCGTGGCCGGGACTGTCGGCCTTGATGCGTGAAGCCGTATGTAACGAAAAAGAGTGAGCGCGTTAAAATAGGAATTATTGCGCTACGCCTTGCAACAGCGTCGCACGAAGGACCGGGATGTTCATAGTTTCATTAGGAACTTTTCGTATATCGCATACGCTGCGGATTTCTGGTCTTGTGCGTGGCCGGCAGCTCAATCTGCGCTCAACGTGACGGCAAACGCTCCCGCTCAGTAATGTAGAGCGTACGGTCTACAAAAAGTCTATTCTTTGCCCTAAGTAGGAGAAAACTGGTCGCGCAACGGTATGTCGAGCAATAAACATCGGGAATGGGTTCACGTTTTAAGGCCGTTACAAGGAACATGACCATTTATTCCAAGCACTTTCAAAAGACACAATACGCGTACTTGCTTTCAGGTAATTACACAGCAAGTAAAGAAATGCTCGAAGCATTTTAAGCGCGTCTGTGTTAGCCAGCCCGGTTCGTGAGAACAGCTTTGAACGGGCAGTTTTGGCGAGAGGGGCCGCATCGTTGCAAATAACACGGTACAAAAAAATGTACGGTATATTAAAATATTTATTATCTGATAGAGCAACAAATAAAATCCCGAAACACGGCCGATTATGCTAACAGGCAGTTTTAGCATAGCGTTACCGCAGGCTACCGTTGGCTAGCTAGGGTCCCTGTCAATTCGTCAAAACTCGTTTCGTGGAATTACGTTTCGTGGACAACTTTTCATGGACACACATTTCGTCGACACGATCGTTTCATCGATACTCGTTGCGCGAATTGCACGCTGTAGGGACATTTCGTCACGCGTGCCTCACTGGGGTGCGCGTTCACCCCTTACCCCCCCCCCCCCCCCGGCCTGCGTTGACGACGCTTCGCGGCGACAGTATGCGGACGGCTCATTACAAAAATGTTGATTCAACTCACCGACCCCGTACACCAGGAGCGTTGCCGTGAGCACGGCAACGCTCCTGGCGCGCGCTGAAAATTGTGCTTCAAAGGCGCAGCGCGAACTTCCGGTTGTAATGCTACACCGCACGGTAGCCTGCGGTAACAAACTTCTATCAATAATCATGAGCAGTTTGATCACGTGTTGCAACGCACTAAAACCGAGACGGTGAGCAGTGAGTTGCCAGCCTGTGACAGAAAGACATCAATACTGTGAAAGCTGCTATTCCGGAGCTTGACGGTCACCGTGCGCGGCCCACTTTTTAGAGCACTATAATGGCCAGGCAAAGCGTAAACACGATATCTTCATCACCCTCAAAAATATTCTGCCACGAATAGGGACGTGGACGGTGCCTCAAACACGCTCGCCCACCACAAATACTTCGCAACTTGAGGTTTCCGCAACTTTGAAATATCAACATGCTCGTTTTCTTAACGCGCAACAACATCCCCGCCACCTGTAATAGGATCCTGCCCTAACCGCTTCGCATTTGTAGACAAGTAAATCATTTTTAGCGCAATGATCAGCGTCAGCAAGCAGGCGCACAGGAAATCCTGGAGAATCTATCCCCGTCTCTTTCGCCATTTTGGAACTACCGACCCGCCACCTATAGGGCTTTGGAGTTGCGAATAGTAAAGTTGTTTTCCAACAACAACGTGACGGGTCATGGCGAGGCAAATCTTTGCCGGAAAGAATTGTTACCCTGGCTTCTTATCATCATTTGCGAACTACAAGTCCGATGATTTGAGTGAAGAGCACGATCAAAGCTCGTAGCCACTGCGTGGTTAGATGCAACACTACAGGACTTGACTTTATGATATTACTCTTATTTCTGTCGATGAGAGCAGCATGACATTTATCAGAGACATTATATTGAGCTTATTGCCAATCGTGGAAAGCCGATCACAGCAAGAGTCGCGTTTCGCTCGTGAGGTCAAAGGCAGAGACTTCTCTGGATGCGACCATCTTTACAGTCCCTTGAGTGCAATAAATTCCTTGAGAGTGTATGTGGACTTGAGCACCGGCACAAGACGTGCTGGAGCTTACGTTCCGTGCTTTGACCATTTATAATTTACCGAAATTCACCACTTTCAAAGGGAGAGAGTTGTGCAGCAACCGGCAATGCAGAAACAACGCCAACATAATAAAAAAAAGTATTATTTATAAAGGAGGAGACAAAGTTATTTCCGATCTTCTTAAATAAATTAAGACATAAGCCGGAAGATGCATATCTATCGCGTTATATATGCAAGTAAGCGTCTAGACATGCGAGTATTTACGACAAGGAAAAATTACTGACAAACCGCGCCATTCCGGTCTCTTTTTAACACTTACACTGCAGTGTAAGCGTTAACAGTGTATGACAACAGCAAAATACCGATATAGCTTATTCATCTGATTCACTTTCACCGGGGGAAGGGCAGAGACTGGGGATAAGTGCAGCAGAAAACAACAAAACAAATATCAGTATCTGTCTTTTATTTTTCTTTTTTGTTGTGGATTCATAAAAGAAGGGTATTTAAATAAAACAAAATGCTAGATTCACCTCTAATGGCAGAATTAATTTCTCTGTTCATTCAAAAAAAATATCACGAGAGCTTATTCTAAGCACAAATTATTCTGCGGTGAATTCCCGCGACCTAACCTCGCGGCTATTCTCTTTTCTCTGACCGGAATTCATATATACACACAATTCGTTTTTTTTTCTTAATTGTTATTTTCTTGCCACGCCAGTTACTTTCAGCACCACGTGCCACGGATTCGGTGCGTTGTAGAGGTTCAAGCCCTTCCATAACACATAGCGGGCACGAAGCAGACGCAAGTCAAGTGGCCGTAACAATCGCGGGGAACGGTTGTTGTCGCTGTTGTTGTTCTTCGGTAAAAAAGGGCCAGACAAAGAAAAAACAAACGGGGGAAGGGGGGCAAAATCTCGAAAGGCACGGACGACCGAGACAGCCTTCTGCTCAACCACGTGAAGTAGTTTCCTTCGCTGCGTCCAAAGCAAACAAAAGACAGAAAGAAAAAACAAAAAGAAACTTAGTGAAAGAATGTTTGCTACGCTTAACAACAGACGGAGCAACCGGCTGTGAGAGAAGCTCAAGAGTCCGTGAGGCAAAAGAAACAACCGAGGCAAAAGAAATCTTCGACAAATCGCTCTCGACTCATCTTTGCGAGCAATAAAAACCAAAAAGAAATAGAAAACTACAACCACCATCATCGTAGCCAGTAAGAGTTCGGAACCGTAACTCTCCGCGTCAATAGACAATAATAACTGTTACATTTCTCTTTCTTGTGCTTTCTGTGAGCACAAGACTCTTGGCGTATGAAGGCCTCGATAGACGGTACCCTTACCCCCCCCCTCCTTCAAAATAAAAAAAATACATTACTCAATAAGAAAAATGGGCTTGCTAAAAAATAAAAATAAAAGAAGTACGGACGAGCAATCACCGAGAGTTGTGTGTTGGTGTACCGACGTAAATTACATTTGGTCACTGATACGTTCGAAAGGAATGGGGCAACCAAAACGCTATCTGTTCTGGTTGCCTCTGTGCAGTGCAACCGTGTAGCCTCTTTTTCGATTTCTCGTCACTTGCACGTTAGCTCTTATCTCTCAACGCAACCGAAAGGTACACTTACCTCCCCAAACGTTACGGCAACTCCAGTTCTGTTGCGTGGAAACGAATATCAACTGTTACCACACAATGCGATGTATCATCATCTTTTTTTTTCTGGAAATGTACACGTTTTTTATGTGGCCCGGTATTTTAGCAACCCAATCGAACAATAATATACGTCTATTACACCAGTAAGTAAATAAGATTTTAATACAAACTGCGGTCAGCTCTAGCTAGCCCATTTAGGATTTCTAATATAAAATTGTGCAGCACCCCATAACCCTAAAATATAAAAAAAAAATCGAGAAACATAATGAAACGTAAAGAGAGGTTTTCGATGGAACTGTCAAATAGCGTGATGGCTTTGAATTCATTCTTGAAAAGTTTGCTCGACGATGATTGACATTCTGTTAACATCGATGAGCGATAAGGTACAGCGTATATTGCAGTCTCTCAAAGGCGTTTATCGCACCTTCCTTTTGCTTCTTTGCGTTGCGTTCTTGTTACCTGTACTAGGGTAAAACGCAGTATCACTCACTACAAAAGATCAACTCACCTGATTTACTGTACACGCGAAATACGGCGAGCGAAGTCGCTCCAAAGATGCTCTTCGCCATTCTCTGAACGGTCTCTATAGAGGCATTCGATAAACCGGGTCGGTCAAATGGAGTTCGCTAAAACGAGCCGAACCGCATGCCTCCGGCGCGCAGTCATTGCTTGAGGTCAGGGGAGAACAAAACGTGGGCGCGTTTGAAGGGCAAAATTCACAGGTCTTTTATGTTATCCCTAAGGCGACTTGAAGGCGAAAGCCCAAGCGCTGATGCATTAAGTCAGACACATGATTCACTTTGTCTCACGTTCTCTCTTTTACGCATTATTTTTTTACATTATTCGCTTTATAGTGCTTTTTAAATTCCCATTGATTACACTTACTGCTCTCTAATTACTCTCAGTTCACTTTAATTCCTCTTAATTCACCTTGATTGCTCTTAATTCGCTTTGTCATCCTTCTTAATTTCATTGCCTCTAATTCGCCTGAGTGGTCACGTAAACGTTTTGGTGCCTTTCGCGTCGCCGACGGGTTTTCACTTAAGGACTTTGAAGGTCGACTGAACGATGAGACATATACGACTTTCGCCTTAAAATTCGCCACGAGGTGCGCAAAGAGCAGAAGCACTTAGCATGACGTACAGAAAAATCTTTAAACGGGCAATACAACAATTTTTCTACTTTCGATAAATACAGCTTAGAATTATTTCTTGACATTTATAACCTATCCACACGTTGCTTTTTTTTTTCGCACAATGGCAGTTGCAGGAAAAATCAGAGAAAAACGAATATTGTTATCCCCCTCAAATTGCACACAAAAAGACCACAGGGCGCACGTTGAGTTCCTAGCGTTGTCATCCTAGCGATTGGGCACGAGTCACTACCCGAATGCATGTCGAGGCATGGATGGTCACGAGCCCAAATCGTATGCCTACGCGGTCTTCGTGTCAACCGTATAAGCCGTATTTAAATGTCGTCACAGTAGGGATCGCAGAGCTCGATGACGCATTCCTGGGGTTCGCATTGTTGGCACTGTCCCCACAGCTCCGTCATCGAGTTTTGGGAAGGAAAGACTGAAAGAAAAGGTCCACTTTTGTTCTTTTTGGTCAGTAGCATTGTCTCCGAGTATTCTTGGGTCCCACCAGTGCCAGTAAGCTGGTGTAAAGTTAGAAACCTTCCTACCCAATACCGTCTCATATAGTGGGCACGAGCACTGTGTGGGCGTTTGATTTGGCCTGATTACAATTGACGCCTCGACACGCATTCCGGTAGTGGCTCGCTCGTGCCTGATCGCTGCGATGACGGGAATAGCCGAACCCTTTACAATGTGTGGAAATCAGCGCGTGTCCTGTGCTTTGCCATCCCCAGTGCATGGCTGTGATGGACATCGGCGGCATTATATCGGCTTCAGGTCACAGGCCGCTTGTTCTGACTGCCAGTTAAGGGAGTGAACGCTGCTCGTTTTTCTCGAATTTATTCTGCAACTGCCATTGCGTGTAGAAAAAAAAAGAAAAACAAACTGACGCGTGTTTAATACGTTGTTGCATCGCCACTTTGATTGTTGCATCGCCATTTTAAGTTGAAGGCATTCCTGTGTAAAACAAGCAGCCCGACTGATTTTTTTAATGTTAAACCATATTTAAAGACAAATTAACATGCGGGGTGATTTAACAGGGGAGGGGTGGGAGGCGCAATTGGCACCCGCCTCGTGAGATCTGCACAACGCGCCGCCGCAGTTTCACATTTCGAGACTCCGCAGATATAAATCTCTATCGGCGGAGGGGGTGTGTTCCTCAAAAATACCCGAGCTAATTTTAGGCGTAGTTAAAACCTCGTTTGGCGATCTGCCTAACGACGGGACTACGAGCGTTTCTCTCCATCCTCCTCGCAAAAATGTGGAAACTGAAGGTGAACTAATGATCCAACTGCGTGTTGTAACGCCTGACTAACAGCCACGATTGGAAAAGCGTGGGCAGAAAAATGCGCCTCGGACAGCTATGCCATCGACCCGCCACTAATTGCCCTGCACGACTTCCCTCGCTCAGCCCCAATACCTCGCAACTCGACGGAAATTCAAAGCGCGAACCAAGATTGCTAGTTTAGCGTTCTCCGATTCAATTGTGGGGAAGCACAGAGTTGGATTCGGAGGAAAGTCTGCGTTAATAATGGATCGGTCTGAACTTCCTGTTGCTCCAATCTTATCTGTTGTTGTTTCTTCGGCAGTCGTGTTTCGATGAAAACAGTACACAAAAACGAGGGTCCAAGATGAGTAAACATTACACCAACAGAACATGCGTCGAAGACACAGATTATTGTTCTTATAAATTTCCTCAACAAATAACTTCAACGCAACCATGTTTACTGTGTATATCTATACTGGTTTTGTATTTGCTTCAGGTTGGAACAGATTTGATATTTTGCATAGTGAGTGCCGTGGTCAGGTATTTGAGGGAAATAAAACGGTAAAATCAGCGCTGGGCAGAGATACCCAAGAAAGTATTCCGGAATAGAAATACCTAGATACTTGCACTTTTAGACCAAAATACAGATACCTGAGATACATTGATATTTTATTTGACCAGGTATTCTTGAGGTGCTTCTTCAAAAACGGCAAAAAGTATCCCCAAATAAAAAATGCATATATATACATTAAAAAACAAAATCCGAGCTTTGTGGGGAACGGAAATGGATGTGGTAGTGTTTTAATGCCTGCTTAAGGTATGTCGGGCTTGCGTTTTAGACCCCCCCCCCCCTTTTTGTAGAGAGTGTTAAAGTAGGTTTATAGTACAAAGTTTGGGTTCTGGCGCCAAAAGGGTGTTTTTCAGTTCATCGTAAACTCCAAACGTTAATTTTCGACAACAAACGGTAATGAGATACGTAATCTTGGCAGAGTATCGCGATACAAGCGATACATTGTAAATGTATTTCACTACTGAAGTGCACATACATTTTTTCAAATGCGTCTCGATACCGAATTACAAATACCCGAAAGTATCTCTAAGATACTATCGTCATACATTTGTATCACTGATACTGTCCAACCCTGGTTAAGAGGTGCGCTAAATTGGCCAGCAAAGCTGTGCCTGCAGAGCTACGAATACGAGATTTTCTCCTTCACGATGAGAAGACTTCATCGTGAAGGGGAAAATCGAGATTAATATTGGCGTGGATGTGGCAGCTCTCGAAATGCAGCGCACGTGCCTTCGTGGCTCCGTTCCATCTCACAAACTGATGGAAACGCAATCAGGGGCAAAGGCGCTAGGGTGCACTCCTGTGAAATGTTCCGCGTGCACGACCCGGCGGAGACGTATAGAGCTACATATTGGGAGCCACGCACACCTCACGAGTTGCCGTAGATTTCACAACAGTATAAAAGAAGTTTCGAAAACAAGGCTGTTCACACATACGCTGCCACCAATTCTGCGTTCCGGTGTGCGTTCGGGCCTCGTGTACTCCGTGCCTAGTTTAAAATACATTGCGTTCTGGGCTTTTAGTTGTTTTGTGAAACCTCGGAATCCCTACCTTCTCGCAGTAGAGGAAACCGAGTGTAGGTAATCGTTCGCTCGAAAACCTCGAAGGTTTCTAACCATGATCGTTACTCTGCCGAGTCACCGCAGTCGCAAGTGCGGTTAAAAAATCGTGACTTCCAAAACCTGGTGTTACCGTGATACGAGTGTAGCGGCTCCTGTGTTTCGAGCGAAGCTTGGAGCCCCAGTCGCACTGCTTATACATCATGCTAAAGACACAGTGTTTCTCCACGGACACGATAAGAAAGTTATCTGCGAACATGCCTTAAGCATGTTCCAAGTATGCTTGCTTCGTGCATATGCATGCTTCAAGGATATGCGCAGACAGGTTTTGTGTGTGGCCAACGTGACTGGACTGTCAAACGAGCAAGAAACACGCCCGAGAGAGTGTCTGCGGACCGTCGTTTGTGTTATAACATATTTAATATACACAAAACGAGAAGGAGCCCAGCCTACCGTTGACCGTTGCCGCCGACCCGATTAGCATCGAATTCCTCGCGCCTCTTTGCGCTCGCGCTTATTGACCACTGGGGTTCTTCGTCTTCTTTGCTGGTCGCTACAAGTGCCCCCTCCTAGAGAAGTGGACAGCAGAGAGGCGTAGCCCAGGTGACGCGTCGACAGCGACGTGTCTCGATGGCAGCTGCCAAGTGCGCAGGTTTGAGTCGGTCAACAGACACAGTGTCTGTTCGACCTCCTAAGTCCAGTAGAAAATGTTTGTCTCTCCGTTCTACCACCTTGAAGGGTCCATCATATGGTTGTTGTAGCGGCTTACGAACTGTGTCTCGTCGAACGAAGACGTGGGTAGATGTTCGAAGATCGTGTGGTACATAGATCGGTGTTCGTCGTTGTAGTCTTGGCTGCACTGGGCGTACTCTGCGCATGGCAGCTTTTAGTTCATTGGCGTAGGTTGCAGGGTCCGGTTCAGCTTGTGGATCACATGGGGGAAAAAATCACCTGGAAGACGCAACGTGCTGCCATATACGAGTTCTGCGGGGCTGCAGTTGAGCTCTTCCTTGACTGCCGATCGGAGGCCAAGTAGGACGAGTGGTAGCTGCCTGCACCAGTGCGTAGAGTCTCCTTGTGCCTTGAGTGAGGACTTGAGTGAGCGGTGGAGTCTTTCCACCATACCGTTGGCGATAGGGTGATACGAGGTTGTGCGTATACGGTGTGTACCAAGCAGATGCATAAGGGAGCGAAATAAAGCTGACTCAAACTGCCGTCCGCGGTCTGTTGTTATGGTGGATGGCACACCAAATCTTGCAACCCATCCGCTCACGAAAACCCGGGCGATGGTGGCGGCAGTGATGTCAGAAATCGGGTAGGCTTCTGGCCAGCGCGTGAATCTATCGATGCACGTAAGTATGTATGTGTTCCCATCTGATGGGGGTAAGGGACCGACAATGTCAATATGGACGTTATCGAATCGTGTGGTGGCCACGGGGAATCGTTGAAAGTTTGTGGAGGTGTGGCGATGAATTTTTGATTTTTGGCAACCAATACAAGCGCGTGCCCATTCTCTCACATCCTTATTTACGCTGTGCCAAATAAAACGCTGTGTTATCAAACGCTGCGTTGCGCGTATCCCAGGGTGTGAGAGACCATGGATCGAGTCAAATACCTGATGGCGAAACGGTACAGGGACAACAGGTCGCAGCACTCCAGTTGAAACATCGCAAAGGAGAGGGTGATCACCGTGCGGAATCGTAATCTTTAAGAGCTTCAGTTGGTTGGGTAACTGAGTGAGCAGGAGGATGTCCTTGTCACCTTGTTGCGCGGCAGCCATATCTGCGAAGTCGATGGTAGGTGATATAGCATTGCAGTCGAAGGTCGATGATATGCGCGACAGGGCGTCCGCTGCTGGGTTGTGAGATCCCTTGACGTGTCGGATGTCTGTCGTGAATTCGGCGATGTAAGATAGGTGCCGTGTTTCTCGTGGAGAAAACTTATCGCTTGATGATTTTAAAGCATACGTGAGAGGTTTGTGATCCGTGAGGATAAAGAACTGTCGACCTTCTAAAAAATGTTTGAAGTGCTTGATGGTTAGATATATTGCCAGAAGTTCACGGCCGAAGGTGCTGTAGCGGCATTCTGCAGGTTCCAATTTTTTTGAGAAGAATGCAATCGGGTGCCAGACTGCTCCGATGTATTGTTGCAGAATTGCCCCAACAGCAGTGTTGGAAGCGTCGACCATGACGTTCAAGGGAAGATTTGGTCTGGGATGGAATAGAAGTGTGGCGCCAGCTAGTGCTTCTTTGGCGTGGTGAAATGCCGCTGTGGTTTGGGAAGACCACTCCAGTGCCGTGGAGGGTGCTCGCGCACCTCGGAGGAGGTCAGTTAGAGGTTTCAGTATCTCAGCGCAGTTAGGAATGAAACGCCTGTAGAAATTAATTAAACCAAGAAATTCTCGAAGTTTCCGAATGGAGCTTGGCTGGGGAAAATTTTGAATGGCGTTGACTTTCTCTTCGAGGGGTCGAAGTCCGTGCTGGTCTAGGCGGTGACCGAGAAAATTGATTTCGGTCACACCGAATTCGCACTTGTTCTTATTGATTATGAGTCCATATTCATCGAGGCGCTGGAACAGAACTTTGAGATGTTTCAGGTGTTCTTGTTGGTCTATGCTGAAGATGAGAAGGTCATCGAGGTACGCATAACAAAAATGCAGATCTCGAGTCACTTGATCTACAAAGCGTTGAAAAGTCTGGGCTGCGTTGCGCAAACCGAATGGCATTCTCACATATTCGAAAAGACCGAACGGAGTAGCAATAGCTGTCTTGGGGATGTCAGGAGGGTGTACCGGTATCTGGTGATATGCTTTAACTAGATCAATTTTGGAGAAGATTTTGGAGCCGTGAAGAGACGAGGTGAAATCTTCAATGTGAGGGAGCGGGTAACGATCTGGTACTGTCGAGTTATTAAGGGCACGATAATCACCACAAGGTCGCCAGTCTCCGGATTCCTTCTTTGGGACCATATGTAGGGGCGATGCCCAAGGACTTGACGATGGACGTACGATTCCCATTTCAAGCATATGTGCAAATTCTTGTTGCGCAACCTTCATGCGGTCGGGGTGCATGCGACGTGGGCGGGCATAAACAGGTGGTCCGGTTGTTATGATGTGATGGCTTACATCATGTTTGATTGGATGTAGAAAATTGTGGGGCCGTGTCAATGCTGGGAAATCTTGAAGTAAGGTTTCGTATGCAGACTCTGCGCGTAGGCACTCTCTAGGGCGTGCATCGGATGCTGTGAGAGCGATGCCTTGGACCATGAGGTCCGTCGTAGAGTCTACTAGACGTTTGTTTAGCATGTCAACGAGCAGGTTAAAATGCCGAAGAAAGTCAGCGCCCAATATTGGATATGTAACGTCAGCAACTAGGAACACCCAAGTGAACACTCTTCGTAGTCCGATGTTGATGGTCAACACTCGCTCACCGTAAGTTGCAATGGGTGTTTTATTTGCAGCTTGTAGCGACGAATGCGGTTGCTTGGGCCGACGTGGAAATGCAGATGCGGGCAAAACACTAATTTCAGCACCGGTGTCTACTAGAAAACGTTGTCCGGTATCCCGATCTGTGACAAAAAATAAGCGGCCCGCATTTGTCCCAACACCACTTGCCGCTTCTAGTGGTGGGGGTTGAAATTTTCCGCCGCGGCGCAGGGTAGAGTGCAGTTTCTGGCTTGATTCCCGAATGTTCGGTGGTACCAGCACACTCTTGGATGCGGTGAGTTGGATCGTTGACGAAGATTGGTGCTGTCACCGCGTCTTCGCGACGACGAGCGAGAGCGCAGCGAGATTGCTGATATGTCGTTTCTCAGGTCCGCCAGTTGTCGACAGAACATGTCTCGAAGTTCGTTCAACTCCGAGGAGTGGCTGGAAACTGCCGACGTCATAACCGGTCTTGAGGGTTCTTGCGGCTGTTGGAGCTGCGCTACCGTTGGTGTAGCCACATCCATGACGGAATCCGCCAGTTGTGCCAGGGCGGCCAATTGGAGATCCGGCGCCGTCGCTAACACCATGCGAACGTTAGTTGGCAACCGTTGAAGGAAAAGCTCTTTCAACAACGAAGTGTCAAACGACGAGGCCCTTTCGCCAAGGAGTTGTTGCAGGCGTCTAAGCAATTGTGATGGTTTGCGATCGCCGAGCTCTTCGCTAGTTAAAAGTTGCTGTAGCCGGCGCTGTTCGGATTCTGAGGTGCGTTTCACCAGTTCTTTCTTCAAGATGGTGTAAGGATCCGTTGCTGGCGGGGTGAGGATCAAATCCCGCACTTCAGTCGCAATTTCCGGTGGAAGCGCGGCGACCACGTGATGGAACATGCGGATTTCAGAAGTAATCCTATATGTGCAGAATTGGCTCTCAATTTGAGCGAACCATACTTCCGGATCGGCGGTCCAATATTTTGGAAGACGTAGGTGCACCGATGAGAGATCGGCTGAGGCGGAGTCTCCGTTGTTGGCCATGATGGTCGGTTGAAGGTGAAACGGTTCTGCTCCGGGTCACCACTTATAAAATATTTAATATACACAAAACGAGAAGGAGCCAGCTACCGTTGACCGTTGCCGCCGACCCGATTAGCATCGAATTCCTCGCGCCTCTTTGCGCTCGCGCTTATTGACCACTGGGGTTCTTCGTCTTCTTTGCTGGTCGCTACAGTGTGATGCCGTGTGAGCGCGGCTTCAAACACGAGCATGGACACAACCTATTGATTTCACAAACTGGCAGTGCGCCGAAATACACGCTGAAAGGCAAAGCGCGTAATCATTAGGAAAACAACCCGCTTTATGTACGTTTTTTTCTTTTTTTTCGTTTTTCATTGTTTGGGTATTTGCGTTGACTGAAAGCAGATTTTGCTGCTGGACAACGGTGCGTTGGGAGAAGAGTGCTGAAACAAATGATTTGTTCGTGGTGTCGAACATACTTGAGGATGTTTAGCTCGATGGTATACCCATGCGATTTGGCGTGTATACTTTCAATTTAGCAGAATTTATATCCGAAATGTGCAAAAAATTACTGAGAGCCACGAGGTAAGAAAAATAAGAGGAAATCGACAGCACTTACCGTTTAGCTTGTGTAAGACGAGCGTGCGCGATTGGACCTGTGTCCTTTCTTGGAGTGCATAGTTTTTAGCATCTAAATATTTGTCTCATTTAAAGGGGAAAAGATATTTACGACCGAAGTGTTAGTTTACCGTGAGGGGTGTTAAAGAAGCGACTGATATACACAATGTATGTCGGATGCTGAGAACAAACCCGCGCACGAAAGAAAACGTTTAGAAAGAAAAAAACGCGGACCGATTGCAGCACGCAAAACTCGAGTGTACAACACGTAGCATTTCATTTTCTGATAACAAAACGACGAAACAAATAAAACGCAAGTAAGAGAAACGGAGATGAGTGAATAAGAAGACGCACTTTTCTTGTTTTGTTTTGTTTTTCTCTCCCAACTTCGCCCGAACAACGCAAAGATATAAATCAGCCGCGGCACGATGCTACTACAGATCGAGAGAATGCATGTTCCTCCTGTCTGGATTTTATCGTTGCAGCCATCGAGAACACAACTTCGGTAAGCTTTCGGGTTTCGGGATAACGACAACGGAAGTGAACGGAACTTCCGCTGGCAAGAGAGAAACGTAGGGATCTCTTCTTTTTTATTTTCTGCTCTTCGAACGAAGAAAGGCTGCTGACTCAGCAACGCTGGTACTATATAACAAACTACAGCCGCCCTCGGGCAGGAAGGCATTACTAAGATGCTCGCCGAGATCACCAATCCCCCTTGGAAACAAGAAATCATCTTTTATCGGAGTGACGAGAAGATTTCTTTTCTTCTCGATACCTAAAATGTAAACTTTGTTTTCCACGGCCGAAGAATCGATTGTGTGGAAATTGTAATTTTCTGCCAGCGTTTGTTTAAGGCGACAGCCTTATATGTCCCATCGCGGGAAAAGGCGGCGTCGGCGTTGTGCCTGAAAGAGGGCCATAAAAATGCATCATCAAGCACGCTCCGCTCAAGGTCAAAACGGACGCGTCTCAGAAATAAAAGATAAAGAATAGCGCAGCAACGCAGATGCTTCGTCGCGGAAGCCGTGAAGCCGGCGGGGGCGCCGCGCATGCGCAGTGGGGGAGCGTGATGTCGCCGCCGGAGCAAAACATCTCACCCGCGGGACTATAATGTTCTCGCATTCATACACGTAAACAGTCTTAAGTCTTTTTCTTCTTTTTTTTTTCGGAAACAACTTTTTCTTTATTAAGTTTGACCGCAGTCAATGATAAAATTCGGTGGCGGCAATGAAGCAGCGTGAGAAGCGCATCGTCGCGAGCGTTCGTCATGTTTGTGCGTTTGACATCACCGACTATAAACCAATCGCGCACATTAAACGCAAACCACAGCATCACGCGCCTCATTCCGTACGCCTGATTGGTGTAGAAGCCTGCCATAGCAGACGCACAAAAGCGACGAGCGACGTGACGTTGCACTTTTAGTGCTGCCCGATTGGTGGCATCGGAGAGTAAGGCTAGCTGCGGTCAGACTTGAGGCAAAACGGAGTACTATATACTTAATATACACCGATTATATCTGCAACGGTATTCCTTGAGTTTCCCTCAGAATTTGGAAGATACGAATGACGCCACGCTTTTTTCGATTCGAAATCTCGTTCGCACAATCTAAAAACCACAGACAACTTTAAAAAAATATATATCAGGGCGTAGCTTATTTTGTTCAGGATCTTGTTTACTGATTTGTTTCCCGTCATTCTTATTGGCTCATCCCGCAATTTGATTGGCCATCGGGCGATAATAAAATTCCCGGGACTCCGACATTCTCCGCGTTTCTTAAGTTGTCGGTGACTGTCGCAATCAACGCTACAATCCGATGGCGCCGATCGGGCAGCGCCAAAAAAGTAAATCAGCGTGTCGCACGCCGTCATTGCACGTTTGTTATCACCAGTTAGACCAATCGCGCAATAAATGCGATGTAATCCTGCGTTGATGTTTTTTCTTTCTTTCTTTTTTATTTGTACGTCATTGCTTCAGCCGCTTATAAAGAACGCACAAAGAAGGTGAACAGCGTGACGACACACTTCTGTAGCTGCTTGAATTGGCTGCGTCGACTTCATGTAAAGCGGAGTGTGTAGCCATAGCCTCCTATATACTGACAAAGCCTGGCAGATCGCCACGAGAAGCGGATAAGAGGAAAGCCACGTGACTGGCGCCCCGCTGCGGCGAGACGCCGAAACACACCTATCCCGAGCGAACAAGTGTGTCTCGGGTCCTTCCCGCTTCAAAAGCTGTGCGCTGACGTCCAAGTTCCCCAAGAAATGGCTCTTGGATGCTCTGCGCTACCAGATCCTCACGCTCCAAATCTCCGACCGGGCACTCTGTGGCTCCGTCGTCGAACCGCCAGGCTTAAGATATGCTAAAGTGCGGTCGACCAAAAAAAAAAAATAAAGGAAATAGAGCTTCGAGCACAGTTTCGACATAGTTTCAATCGTAACAAAACAAACCCGATCTCCGCGATTCGTTTCATCGGTTCACGAGTGGTTAAACGTAATTGGGGCGCGTAGTTACTGCCGGTAAATGCTTCGCTCGCATTTTCGTGAAGGCCGCACTAGCGTACGACGTGGCAGTCACTGTGGAAGCGGTCATAAACCGCGGGCGGTTCGTAGGAAAAGCCATCCAATCAGTCCACTCGAGAGACCTTGTACAAGAACAGTAACGCAACTCCGTAATGGCATCGTCTAGAAGCACCACACACAGCCACCTCTCCATCAGCCAATGACCCAAAACCATTACGATGATAGCCACAATCGAAGAAATAGAAAGCAATACAGGAACAAGAGACCCGTTGAAGTTTAAAAATGGCCCCGTAGTTGAAGGGATTGTTAAATCCAGGGCAAAGAGGACACGAAGGCACCCTATAGTTAAAGCAGCGCGCCTGGTGTACGTGACATCACGAGCCCTAGTCTGCAGAAAAGATAAAGTAATAGAGTAGCCAAACAAAGCCAGAGGGACCTGCCCCTGTAATGTGATATGGTGTTTTATTTAGCAAGCTTTTTTGCACTCCTAAAACAACTAGCGACCAAGAACCCACACATCTAGGGTTCAGGGTTTTGGGAGTTTATTTTTGATGACTGACGATCCCCGGGTACCTTTCGCAGTTTACTTTTTTTTTGTCGCAAAATAAAAATGTTTTGGAGGTCACATTTCTTAAACTCTCAATTCTCATAAAATCATAGTGACAAATATGTTCAGACTTAAACCAACTTATAAATACAAATAAATAATATACGTAAACAAACGAATAGAAAGATCCACTAAGCCAATTCAGAATGTTCGTGAGTGCTATTTACAAATAAATCTGCAGAAAAAGTAAATCCGCAGATAAAAGAAAAAACTGTTTTCTTTTTACGTAAAAAGCTACAGTGGTAAAGTCTCAATTCAAAACTGGAAGAGTAGCTAGCACAATCTAGTACTTAGATTGGCTTATATCGTGGACTCTGAGGTATTCCTACATTGATATGTTTTCCTGAACAAACTTTGAAGAGAAGAGCACTCTTCGTTATCTTTCGAGATTTGAAAGGAACCTTGAGTTGCCTACCTTCGGGGCAGCTGACCCGGTTCTCTACTCAGACGACTGCGAAGCACTTTCCTTTTTCTCGTCGTCGTCCCGAGTTTTAAGGTTCGGATTTTAAAGCATGCAATGCCTTATAAGTTACAACGGTTCACCCTCTTCCCAGATATTTGTCTGTTCGTGTGTCCATCCGTTCGTCCGCGCAATCCTATAGTAGGGCATACTCGCACAACCGCTCTAGTTGCCATGGGTTTGTTGTGGCATCCCGGTGACTCCTGTTTGCGGACACACTATTGTATGACGTATAAGCAGTGTGGTCCCCGGCTTTACGTGTACAGAGCAACGCAGAGCAATATCACTTTCGTGGAACAAAATATCTGCTGTTCCTTTCGAAACAAAGTTTTGAGTGCAGTTTTTCGTCCTTTTTTATTCATTTCTTCTTTCCTTTCTTTTTTTTTTTTTCTTGCGCTGGTTGAAACTGGAATATGTTTCCCAATAGACCTAAAAGCGAAATTTCAGCGATTTCATCCATCTGATTGCAGTTCACTAAATCCAACAAAACCTAGGTTTGCTTCCCCCCCCCCCCAAAAAAAAAAAAAAAAAAAAAAGAAGGAGTCATCAAATATTTTTTGAGCGGAGTAATTTGGAAGATGGTGGAATTCAGTTTCCGAATTCATGAGAAAATCGGGTTTAACACGATTTTCAAGAAACATGTTCGGGGTGCAAATGTCGGGAAAGAATCGGGTTTTACCCGAACACGAAGGACCCTACATACAACTAACCTAAAATGCACCTTCATATATTATTACTTCTCTACATAAAGGTGTAAAGTAGGAATGATCTCCGTGGAGCCGGAATTTTTTTGCTACGGTTATTTAGGTAAAAACAAGTATAGTATTTTGTAGTGCAGAGTGATGTTCTATACAAGGGTGATGGGAGTGAGCAAACGGTACGTTCTTCTTTACCCCATAAAGTAACCATTTAATGTCTTCTAAAAAAAGTAAAACGACCGCTCTTTAAATACACCTAGCATTATATGAATTCCAAGATAAAGGTCACAGCCCCTTTCTTTTAATCATTTTAATTTTGATCATAGTATTTACTAGCGAGGGCCTATTTTTTCAGCTTTACCCGAAAACTCAGATATCTAACAATAAAAAATAGGAATAATGTACCATATTTATCAAACATTATGCGCGTTTTAAACGCATAAAAGTAAAAAAAAAGATATATAGTTGCAATGTAGGGATCATGGCATAGTAGACCAACGGTTACTATGATTTCAACATAAATGTTGATGTCATTTCGTTTTTGTTTAGTAGTCATTTTTGGCTCCACTTGTAGTGCTAGAGTCGGGCAAATGTCAAGCAAACATGTATCTCCGAGGCGGGTGACCTGTAAGCCAGTCAAGTGAAGAATGGCCTTCTTTCTGACAATTTTGCGCAACAATAAGGTCGGCGAGCGGAAAAAGACTGACAAATATTTTGGGCGGCGCAAAGGAGGATATTTTTTGCTCCTTTTACCAATACAACCTCTGCTACTTGGAACTTCGCTCTGGCTTTGGAATCGTCGCCAGATCGGACGGCATCAATCACGCTTTAAGCAGTTGCAGCCTCTCGCTTTGGCTTCTCGAGCTTCCGAGGAGAACCTCTTTCGACGCAGTGCGTCCTTTTCTTTTTTCTTTTTATTTCTATTTCTCACGATCGTCTTTCAATTCGAACTTGAAAAAAATCGCCCCTTTTACGCGCTATCCTGCCAAAGCCAGTGGTAACACAAAATACATTCTGTGTTGCTAACAATATACGTGTGAGCGCTCCGCCGACATTTGCCTCGTCGGTGCCACTTTCTACATTGGACCCTTTTCATATAAAAAATATTCAAGCAGAACCTTCTATGTTGCTGTCTAAATAGGCGATAATACTGCAGACATAATTGAAAGAGCCACGGCAGGTCACGTGTCAATGTTTTCGCTAAATTTAACGGGTAAACTGAATTTGCGCGTAGGTCACGTGAAATCAAGCCATGTGAAATCAAGCCATGTGTCAGCGTGTCTGAAAGTCCTGCCAGAGCTGAGCACGAGAGGGATTTAAACGCGAAGTTCGAGTCTCTTACGGTCAAACAGCCCAGTTTTGACCCTGCTATTTCGCGTCTCTCCGTTTCCCTCAAAGCAGGGGCCCTATGTTGCGCTTTTGGACTCCCACGGCGACCAGGGTGAAGGAAGTGACGTCAACAACGCAGCAAATGCAGATTGGATGTTGATTGATGATGAAGAATTGCCGCAGAAGAAAACAAAGAAAAAGTGAGCTTTGTTTTCTTCTGCGAAAATTCGTCATCAGCGACTCTCACCAATCAACATCCAATCTGCGTTTGCTGCGTTGTTGACGTCACTTCCTTCTCCCTAGTCGCCGTGAGAGTCCAAAAAGCGCGACATGGGCCTCTGGTGTTTATTCTCTCATATCTTGCCTCTTGCACACCCTCCCTTCATATGTGCGAGCGCGCGCTGCATTGTGACGGCATTGCGTACTCGCTTTTCCCACGTGCACTGTTGGCGCACTTGTGATTCCCTTTCGCTTAAACGCTAGCGTTAGCAGGGCTTTCATTTAGAGACATTGTATTAAACAAGCTGATGACACCCAAAAAGCAAGTTTGGACGTCTGCCGCTATGCCTGCCGTCCTTATGTAGAAAATGCCGATTACAAAATATGACCTCACGAAGCAAACTTCGGCGGAGGGCTCACGCGCTTGTCGTAAGCAACACATAATACATTGCGTTACCCCTGCCTTCGCCACAATAGCGCGGGAAACGCGAGAATTGTTTATTATCACCTTTGTGTTAGTAAAAGTAAGAGACGCGTAGAATTAGGGACAGGTATACATGTCTCTCCATTTAGTTTCCTTCAATTTTAAATGTCTTGTTCTCCAAACCACGGACTCGAGTCACTTTGCATCATGGTAAACGTCCACCAGCTCACCTGCCCGATAGCCGCTTTTGATTAGTTTTGTGATGCCCCTACACTAAACATAGGTCAGTGAACAATATACCATTTGCTAAATTCCCCCATGCGCCACGGCCCGCACTCGAGGAATCATGTGAACGATGTTCCTTCAGTTCCCTAGTGGTCGGGTAATATCGACCGACTCCATGCTTACACTTTTTTTAGCATAATCCAGAGTCATCCTAAATAAGCGTCGTGTAGATTGCAGAGACCTGTCACATCTCTTTTGAATTGTATCGTCAATATCAGCGTTTTTATTTCGTTCATGCAATCCACCACTCAATCTGGCTGAGCAGCAGATAATATCTTACAACATCATTTTCGTACAGATTCAAAGACGCTGATATGAAATGAGAAACGCTAAAAATGCTATAAGCAGCCCAGCTGACTCCGAGCGAAAATCCTGGTTTTGGTTGTTGTGAATTCTCGGCTTTTTAAGCAATTCCTGCTAAAACGACAATCACGAGAATGATAATGTTGGAAGAGGTTTCTGCGGCTCAGTCAGGTTCAACGGTGGATTGCATGCCCAGTGTGAAAAACGCTGACATTGGCGAGAAATCTTAAACGTGATATGACATGGTTCCTGGAATCTGACTAAGCTCTGAATTACACTCAAAAGTGTGTAAGCGACGAATTATCCTAAATTACAGATCACTAGGGAACTGAAGCAACACCCTTCCCATGATTCCTTGGGTGCGGGCCGGGCCGCCTGAGGGATTTAGCAAACGGTATATTAAGCTTTGGGAAATACCGTCCATTGCCAAATGAACAATGCCGGCCACCCGTATATATTTTTTCTTAATGGCAGTAAAATCGCTGGCTCTGTTCAAGGGAGTTTTTTTTAACTGAAACAGGCCAACAGACAGAGTTTTGGGCATAGTAGAAGATCATGAGATAGTGATTTAATTTAGGTAACTCCTAGAAGGGGGTTCGGTGGTCGACCGTGTTAGCGCACCTCAGCTCGGAGCACGCGGAGAGAAAACTCGCGTTGCAGAAACCAGTAATCCCAGGTTCAGTCCCCACCTCTGCAAAAAGCAGAGGTGAGGATAGTAAGATTGTAAAGGCTGGTCGACACATTTGGCAACGGTTAGATTCGCATGCAACCGAAACGACCGAAGCGACCAAAACACCGACAACCTTCACTCATGAATTGCTTCGCGAAGCTACCCTTTGCATCGCCTGCCACGCTGTGAACACTCGTCCCGGTGTCTTTGTCGTTACGATCGTTTCGGTTGCATGCGAACGCAACCAATGCAGATGGCGTGAGCCAGCGTTAACGTTCTGAAGAGAGCGATGGCGTGAAAAACCGAGCAAAGTGAGAATAAAGTGGCAGGTCTTTGCCCCGGCACATGTGACGCGCCTAAAGCGGCGGTGCCAGAGAGGTTGGGAAACCACGCGGAGTATAGACCTTTCAATGTTTACAAAATCACAGTCCAGCGTGCGATCTTCACAGCCCAGCTCGTGCATGTTCGTCGCTTGGGAATGCGAGGAAAGCACGCGCCCTACGCACGAACACTCAAGATGGCACCGGCCACACGCTCTCTTTTGGAAAGGTCTATACCGCCTCGATTTATTAATGTATTTATTTTCCTTTCTGGACCCCGCAATTTTCTCATTATTTTTTTTTCCGGCATAACTCGCGTGCTGGCCCTGACATTGACGAGACGGGAGAAGGGACCCTTACGACACCCAAAGCATCGCGACCCGTTTATTAAACGGCGCGAGTTGAGCTCGACATTCCCCCCGTCTCGCAATGCGGGGTGTCACTTTTTTTAAAGGAATTTTTCCCGGAATCGAAATCGATCAACCGAATCTAGAAATGACTTTGAAAAGATTTCGCAACCGTAACGCGGTGCCTTTTATATTTTACGAGTGATTATATTGCTCAAAACTGCTTTGTTGCCGAAGCACAAAAAAAAAAAAAGTCACCATATCTCGCGAGCTTAAGCATCGCTTAGTCATTCACAGGGTGAGAAGAGCAGGAAAGAGTTTCCGTTGCCCCGCCTCCAGCGCGAGCTCCCTACCTTCGACAACGCTTCCGTGACACACGAACCTCGAGTGTGCACGCGCAGCCGAAGCACAACGGAAGGCCAGCACCGCGTGCTGGAGGTCGGGCGTTCAAAAGAGACGCCCCGTGGTTCTCACCTTGTCAGTGACTATATAGGTGGTATCATAGCCTCCTCTATACTCACAAAGCCTGGCAGTTCTGACGACGGAGCCATAGAGTGCCCCGTCGCAGATTTGGAGCGCGAGGATCTGGCAGCACAGAGCATTTCTCGGGGAATGTGGCGATGCACTATTTCCCACTATTTCGGCTCCGCCTTCTCCTCGTCGATGTCTACTCCGGCGAAGCACGGCAGCGCGCTACTTTGCGTAGCTCGAAGAAGACTTGCAACCCAGGCACGCGATGCAACGGTACAGTCATCGACTGTCAACACCAAGGCAATAAACCGCCGGTCTTTCCTATGTTGGGGTTTCGTTTCCCGCATTGCACAGTACCCCACAACACTTTTTTTTAATCGTGACTTTTTTTTGTTTAGGACTATTTAATGTGATCACTCCGAAAACTTAGGTTTCTACCGGAAAAAAAAAAAAGCCACGCGACAGGCCGTTTTGGCAGCGAAATGGGATCACTCCGACCTCCTTATTAGCAGTAAATCAGACTAAAGTAATGAACGGTAAATATGCGAGACACAGCGTTACCTCTTTTTTCAGTTTGTGAAATATAACAAAAACAGGAACTGAACGGCAGAAACTTCCGTATTCTACGCAACATGAAACCTTCACTGAGAGAAGTAACTCTGATACACAATACAAAAATAAAATGTCAGATTTCTGAGAAATGACCAAGGGCCGTTTCTTTACTATTCTCTTTTTTTATTTCATTTTATTTATTTTGTAAGAGGCAGGGGAGTGGGGGAGAGAAGGGCGTTGGGTGAGCCCTCCGCGTTGTGTACAAGGCACCGAAACGATCGGGACCTCGCCGCGCCTCGATTTCACTCAAATATATTTGTGATTATAACTTCGATCGTCTAAATATTCCAACAGAGATTCTATGGGGTTTTCTACGTTTCCGTGGCTCCAGGTGGTATGGGGTGCCGTGCGTCCCGTCAACTTCTTGGGAAAATATTTATGGTGCAGATGTCACGGACTCGGAGATCGATTCCGCCGGCCTCAAATAAACGATCCCCGATATTGCGTTTCCATCCCACTAAAATGCCTGCCTCGTGATGAGAAAAAACATCGATGCTGGTCAGCCTTCGCTACGGGGAGCCTGAAAAAAAAAAAAGCGATGGCTCCAGGCTGCTTGCGCGGGCAATACAAATCTTCGCGATGGTTTTCTACTCTAAAAAATAATAATAAAAAAATAATTGTAGAGATATATCAATTTTGTGAAAGCATAATGGCTTCGACGGCAGATTTATTGCACGCTGAGGCACACATTTTTGAAATCGTATAAAAAGAATGGGCGAATGCCGACAGAGCCCGGATTTCAAAGAGGTAGCAACCTAATTACCAAGGAGTGCGTTTGTAATTGAATGGAGGACGCCTCTAGCGGCGATTTGTTGCAAACGAGATTGGTCGCAAGCATGGTACCGAGAACGCATCTCCGACTAATATGTATACCGCCCCGCCCCCCCCCCCCACTTTTTTTTTTTTTTTTTTTTTGACGGCGGTGTACAATTTTAATTTCGTCGCTGGTTGCGATCCTGGCGGTGTCAGAACAGTGGTGGTTAGCGTGACAGACGCCTACGACAACAACCCTCGCGTTTGCGCGTGTTTTTTTTTCTTTTTCAGGGATTATTACGACTAACCACGAGGATCGCAATATCCGACGGCTTGACACTCGAGATTTTCCGGCGTCATGTGTGTGCCACTTCGGGACAATTTTCGGTGCATGGCCGGAATGGGACGCACATCAGTAAGAGACGCGTTCCCAGGCGACGTCATTGCAAGTTTGATTGCACGAGGAAAGAGGGCGCGGAGGTTGCAGGCGATCAAAGCTTTCGTCGCATCGTCGAACCACATGACTCCGATTCAGCAATTAGAAACACACTGTACTTTAAACTCACTACAAAAAAAAAAATGTTTTGTTTTAGAAAAAAAAATAACCGTCGAAATGTTTACCTTGGGCATGATAACAAAGTTTCCACACAAAGGATGGTATACGTGCTCGTCGAAAAATTAAAACAGAAATCAGAACAAGGATGAAGAAAGAATAAAACAATTAGAACTGGGACAATACAACACATCTTTCATAGATGTGTTGTATTGTCCCAGTTTTAATTGTTTTATTCTTTCTTCGTCCTTGAACTGAACCAAAACGCTCTTCTCCCAAGCGGAAATCAGAAGTTGCACACAAATTCGCAGGGAGCTTCGATCAAAAGCTTCACGCTTATTTCCAAGGAGAGGAAGTGCTCAAAGCTTTGCGTATACGTGGCTATATGTGGCCTACGTTGCGCTCTAATCTTGCAGGTTATATTATTTACATTTCTTTTTTTAGCCGAGTTGAAAGTTTGAGTTGATTCTGCGCATGTCACTTGAAGATGAAAGTCTACTTTGTTGGAGGACTTGAAGCTGTGAGTTAATTACGTTTAGTTTTGTACAAGAGGAAACGAATTGCGAGACATTCAGTCGAACTCATGTAATATTCCCTAATGAGAAAAAATGTTAAAAAATGTCGCTGGCAAAATGAAAGGAACAGCTGTTTAAGAAAACTGCCACAAGCTAATTGACCACTTCCGAGATCGCTCCATTTTTACATTCTTAAAGTAGAAACAAAACGCTTTCATTCAATTCCTTCGTCGCACTCTACCCAATAAACGCGATTTCGCTTTGCGTTATTAACAAGGTGGCTAACAAGATTAGAGTGAGCTGCTTCGTTCGCCTGTGGTGTTCACAATAAAAACTAACCAACGCAAATGATTTTTTTTAATAGTGTTACCTAATAGGCAACGACGTAACACGATTTTCTGCTCCGTATCTTGTCGGTCTTTTGACGCAAGCCGCATGGTGAACGTGCACGAGCAAAGAAGGACTTCGAAAGAGAGAAGAAGCAGCCTAATTGAAGCGTAATTTTGTTTTCGCGTAGGCAACTGTTAAATTAGGGACTTTACCTCTAGACATAGTATAATCTTATTTGGGCCGGAATGTTGCCTGAGTAACTACAATTTTCTTTCATATAATAAATAATAAATTGCGCGGTCGATGAGGCAAGCATTAGAATTTTCAAAGCGTACATAAGAGAGACCCTCTTATGTACGGTGTAAACAAATACAACGTGTGCTATATTTTTTTGTTCTTTTTTGCAAAAGAGTAAACAAGGCATTGCCGAACGCTCAGTCTCTGCCCGAATCTAGCGCTAGCGGTCCGAACCGGATACCAAAGTTTCAAAACTAATAGTTACTTCTTTTTTAACGTTGTAAGTGGTTTCTTTTTTGTTTTTTTTACTTTCAATGGCCAAATGGGGCTGGTCCCGGAAGCTGACGCCGTTCATATTAATGGGATGTGTTGACTTCGCCGGTAGCTATTTTCCCATTGAAAATTTCCAAAAATTCTGTGACTTTTGAATCAGACAGATGACGGCGAGCTCCAAAACTTACCGTAACTTTGGCATCTGGTCCGCACCGCTCGCGCTACATTTTTAGCCTAAACTGAGCGTTTGGCGATGCGGAATTTATCTTGGCAGTAAAAAAAAACAACAAAAAAAACATCGTTTTTTATTTATTTATTTATTTAAAAAAAACATTCTGTAAGATTTTTTTTTTTTTTGAGGAGGGGGGGGGGGTAGGGGGCACCCTGTACGTTAACGGGATTTAGCACAAAACACGGACGTGTTTTCTTGCTTTTACACTTCAGAAGTAGCAAGGAAGCATGAGGTAAGCTAAGAAATAAAACAGGGGGTAAACGTAAGAAACGAGAGGCGGGGGGACGAGAACAGGCTGGACCCTTCTATGGGATTTCTTCTGTCGCTGTCACTTTCAGAATTTTATTTGCTGTCTGCCATCGCCACCGTCTCGGTACTCTTCGTAAACGCCGTGACAGCAAAAAAAAACAAAAAAAAACAGAAGGTGTGTCTAAAGCGTCAAGAAGAACTAGCAAACGCCAACTGAAAACCAGAGTGCAAACTCAAGACACACTCGTGAGGTTCTCAGCGTTTTCCTATTTTCCTATTGCGAAGGGAGCAGGATAAAAGTGGCGGCTTTTTTTACCTCTTTTGTTTTTCTTACATTTCTTACAGCAAGCTGAAAAGTCGGAAAGAGAACATCAGAAAAAAATAGTATAGCTCGTATACGTTAACTCAATTCCTAAAAAAAAAATTAAAAGAAAGCTTGAAAGTATGACGTAATATAGAAAATATCCGTCTTAGGTCAGGTTTTAACGTCTCCCCTTGTAATTGGCTAACAAGTTAGATCTCTGTGAAGGCTCGGGTAATTTAAATCTTAAGCCGCCTTATTTCCGTTCCACGGTAAGTTAATTGGCCCGCTCGGTGGTGTCGCGCTCCCTTAATTTCGAAATAAGGTCGGTTTTAGAGAAACTCGTGAAGGATTTTTTATGCTTTTTTTATATAAGGCTGGCGACGTATTTAACTATATAACAAGCTCATGTGAAGTTCCATCGAGCAATATCATACCTATATACCACGCTAACCAAAGCTGCGGTCGCACTGCAAATGCGTCACACAAAAGAGTTTGCAGACACTGTTTTAAGCCTGTTTCTTTCATGCATAGCGGTATTGTCACATTGGTCGCGCAAGAACTGCCTCCGCCCAACGGATTCGAAGCGTAGATATATGTAGAAAGCAAACACGCTTTGTGCATGTTTGGGTCTGTCCGCGTATACAAGCACATTCGCAAAGGAACCGCAACTTAGATCCGAGAAATCGAAATACCGCGACAGACTGCTCTGCTCTACTTCCAAAATGCGGAACGCAAGTTCGTCTGCTTCTTTTGCGGGGGTTCTGGTGACGTCAGAACGCCGAGCTCTGATTGGCTCTGACTGGAAGGATAGTGGGTAGACCTCGAGGTAGCTTACTTTGAGGTACACGCGTTCCGGCGTCACCACAACGCTTGCAAAATAAGCAGACGAACTCTCACTCCGCATTGCTTGGCCCTCCGTTAAAGGGAAGCTGCGAATGCCAGCCCAGCAGGCTGCTAGGAAATGTCACGTGAACAAAGCCCTCTCAAAATGGCCGAGCCCTTAAAAGCGTTCACCACCGAGGAGCAGCACACAATAACACAATTTTCATTTTCTTTTTTTAGGTGTGGGGGGGGGATGTTGAAGGATGTTGAAGCATTATGGACTCGCGTTTATGTCACTTCAACAAATGTACAATATTTTGTTTTGTTTATTTACGCACCCTGTTTTAGCCGGGCACAACTTCGACGATGGCGCGCACAATATCAAAAGCTCAACGGCTTGTACAGAAAAACCACCATGTCCCTATCAATGAAATGGCGAAAGGCACAGAGTATCTGTCATGGCTCGGTGCATCGTGTGATTCACAATATATTGCAGTGCCTTAAAGTGTCCGCCATGTGGGTACCGAAACAACTTACACCAGACATTAAGGAGCTATGAAGTTGAGGGAAATATTTCTTCGACGCATTGTCACTGGAGACGAATGTGGAATCCATTATGCCCAACCTGAGACCAAGTGGGCAAGCAAAGAGTGCAGGCAGTCGTCGTCACCAAGACCGTAGGAGTTCCAGGGCAGTTCCAATGCAGGGCAAGGTATGCTCACGGTCTTCTGTGATCATAAAGAACCAATAGTCGAACACTACATGCCAGGGGACTCACTGTCGACACCCACGTTGTCTTGTGACCCGCTCGAGAACAACTTGAAGTTTGTGGTCAGGTCAAAGCGTCGTGGTTTTGCTGAACATTGGTGTGTTGCTGCAGCGCAATATTGGGTGCACCCACACGGCACGTACGACAGCGGAAAAGGAAAAGGGGGTATAGGGGGGGGGGGGGGGGTTACGATTTTGGTGCATTTCGCATCCACCATGCATACTCGAAGGACCTCAACTCTGGAGCGAATTGTGCCTTTTCTGCGCTTCGGCCACGATCGGTAGCGCGCCCTGCGGGAATCGCTCGAAACACTTTTTTGGCGGCTCCGGGACCGTCTCTCCGCCTGCCGTCCGCGCCAGGCCTGGCGTGCCTCCCGGTCCATGTGTTTACGTGTGTTCTCTGGTGGCGTTATTCCGTCTTTCACCATTCTGAACGTGTATTTCTGTCCTCGTTTCACGTGCATATTTTCTTCGACATGGCCAGTGAGGACGACCTGAGGCCCTAATCTAGGCCTACAGCAGAAAAAGTCGTCGAGAAATGCGGCGGCTGTGATTCGCAGGCGCTGTAAAGGTCAACCGCGACATCAGCCAATCGCAGCCGCCGGCATCTTCGTCGCCAACTTTTCGCCTTCGCGTCCGGAGTGGGCCCCTGGAGGATTAACAAAAGCCACTGTTTACGATACAGAGTGACCCTGCCCGTTTTTATACCTTCAAGAATGGATAGACCACCGACGCCGCATCGGTTCCTACCATCGACTCGGAGTCACTTAATCGTCACTTCGGTGTCGCGTCTTGCAAGCACCTAAAGAAGGAGTCCGGCTTTCAAGGCAGAGTCCTAGAGTGTTCTGTAAGGAAAGTAATGGTGAGCAGTTTCGATACCGACCCAACCATTCCTCTTATGCGGAGCTTCCGAGCTCCGTTTATGAGGCCCGGCCACCACAAACAGTTGATTCTTGCTCTGATCGCTTAATTGCTATTCAAGTTTATTGCGTCTCATCACTTCGCTGTCCTGTGCACCGCATGAGCGCCACGCGGGTATCGCCGTATTCGGGAATGTAAACAAATTGGGACGGTGTGAAATCCGACGGCGGTCTTATATCGCGAAAGGCTTTCCTGCACCGTCAAAAAGTAAGGAACGGTCCATGTTAGAAACAATCTCTCTTCAATTTGGCACGTTTACGAGCCTTCACAAAGTGGTCCCCAGCACACAGGGGAGTTTACTGCGTTGATTGCCAAGGCATTCCACCGTCGGTTCTGTCTCCGTAAAGGCTTAAATTCGTTTCGCACGCTTTAAATGTTGCTGCCGGTGACCGATACTTCTAGGTTTTTCACTTTAACGTGTGGCAAGACGCAATGTGTATAGCACACGCCGGAAGAACGGAAAGCTTTATCTTGTTATTCTTTACTTGAGAACCGCTACGGCATTGATTAGTCGCGACAGCCTCGCAGTGCACATTGAATGTTAACGGAAATGTAGTAGAGTGCAGGCGAGCTGGTGAGGATGCAGACATTGCGATAAACTTGATGTACGAATACATGAAGGAAAGAACACATCGAGGACAGGGATGGAAACCGGACCTCTTTCCAAGAAGTCCTGCTTCCTGCTATTTTATTTCTTCATGTATTCGTATCTATTCATCAACACGCTCGTTTTCAGTTATTAAACCTGAGACTGGGATAAGAAAAGGCGAAAACGCAATAGGAAGGGCAGGCAACTTCTGAAGAGACGTTGCCTGTCTTTTTCTTCTGTTTTTTTTTGTTCTCGTTTTCCTTCTGACCAGTTTAAAGTCTACCATCATGTTCACATTTACTGTATTTAGTTAAAAGCAGAATGTCCCGCCATCACACTGATGACCCAGCCACCTAACACGGCGGGATTCGCGTCATTGCCTTGGCAGCAGGAAAAGGCGGCGGTTGTGTTGACATCAGGTAGCTTTCGTGCGCCACCCCCAGGCGGCTGCTGAAACTCTATAAAATCTTCTTGCATTTGAGTCATTTCTGCTGTTATTTGTTGCAACCCCACTAGCTGACACGCGGTGGTGAGGAATGACGACTCTGAAGCCTAGCCGCGAGATACAGCGGAGGAGTCGAGCCTCATAACCAAGCACTGTCTGTGCAACCAGTATGAGACGAGAGAGCCAAACCAAAAATGGCGCCTTTCCCTTTCCTCTCCCCTCTCCCAGAGTCGGCACATGCGCCTAGTGATCTGTGAAAGGTCAGTTGTAATTTGTTCAAACCATGCATACAAAACAGTTATCGGCAGAATTAATTCCCGTACTCTAGTGGTTCCCAACATGGGGGTCCGCGGACCCCAGTAGGGTCCCGCGAAGCCACTTCTGGGGGTCCTGCAGAACACTCAAAAAAAAAAAATTTTTTTTTTTTAGTTGGCACGTTTTTTGTAGTTTAGTCCGGCCGTGACTAATTTGCAACCTGCTTCCGGAACTACGACAGCAATCCGCACGAGATCATCTCCTTCGGTCACCTCCTTTCCCCTCTTCCCCACACCTTCCCGAACTACGTGTCTCTGAGGTGCCCCGCGGCAGGATTATCATATCGCATATCCTGACCAAATGAAGTGATGTGGCACCTTTGTTTTATGTTTTTCTGCTACGTAGCAATAAAATGCACCCGTTTCATGCTCAGATCTGCTCAGCTGACGTACCCCCCCCCCCCCGCTGGAAGGGGTCCCCATCACGCCAGCGGTCCGCAAGGGGTCCCCGACACATCCCATGGCTGGGAACCACTGCCGTACTCGATGATGAGCTGAAAGCGGCGATGCATACCTGGCTACGGAGTCACAAGCAAGATGTTTTCTTCTGCGGCACTCACGCGCTTGTGAAGCATTGGCGCACATGTGTTGAAAGTGGGGTGGACTATGCTGAAAACAGCAGATAGTTCTTTTTTACTCTTTTTATTATTTTTCAAATAAAAAAAAATTAGACGTTAAAGTTTCTATGTAATGCCGGACGAGAGCGCAGCTCTTAGGAGGAGGAGGGGAGGCCATGTCCATGCATGCCCCCCTCTGTACCCTCACTTCATCCTCTATTGCTACCCTTCCATTTAGCGGGAAATGTTCCCGAAATTTCCCGCTAAACTAAGCGGACATTTCCTCGCTAAATTTAGCGAAAAATTAGCCTACATTTTCGCGTTAAATTTAGCGGGAAATTTTACCTGCATTTTCCCGCCAAATTAAGCGGAAAATTTAGCGAAAAATTTTCCCGCCAAATTGTGTCACGTAAGTACCCACGTGACCCAATGTTACCCTGGTGACGTCACACGTGACGTCACGTGTGACGTCATTACGGGAAGCGTCCCATAATGCAACGCGCGGTTACGCCGACGCTGGCGCCGACGACGCTCAACCCGGAGACGGGTGCCTAAGAGCTGCGCTCTAAAATATATCGCGGTTACTTTTTGACTTTGTCTCGTAATTCTGTCTGTCACCAGCTCCGCATCGAACATCGAGTATTATGTATGATGCGAGAACAGTGTGAGTGTGGCTTAATACATCATACCAAAAACAGCCTGGAGACAGTGTCTGAGGAATGTTCCTTCCTTGTATACGGCCGTCCCGTCATGTTGGCCTTACCAAAAACTTCTTTTTTCACATGTTCAAAGCACATGAAACAGACGAACATTTTGAGGCGTGTCCACAGATAACTCTGCCATCATGTCTGCAGCGAACATAATGTCCTTTGCATGATGCACCAACAGTGCGACTGCGGCTTACAATGACACGTTGTAGTTCCGACATGGCAGCCATGGCGCGACGATCGCTGTTCGGGAATGCGGTAAAAGACAGGTTCACTGCGCGGTTGATCGAACGTCATTTCATCGAAGCACGTTTTAAAAAACGCGCACGTTTCATCGAAGCTCGAATAAAAAATAAAAGAAAGCGGAGTATTACTTTAGTGAAACGACATTTATCGAAATGGGGACGCTGTTTCAGGGAATCCGTTCAGTCCGCGTAAGCAAATCTTAAAATCGTAAAGGCTAGCGCGTCATTCACTTAGGAGTGTTTGCCCAAAACTTGTCCCCCTCTCTCTCTCTCTCTCTCTATCTCTCAGTAAACCAGGCGAAATGTAAACATTTTCGTGCAAAGATAACAGGGTTGTGATAAGCGCATAAACTAATCAATCCTACTCCGCTGCAGGCCGCGCAATTCTCCAAACAACCGCGACTCGCTGACTGGCTCGGCTTCGCCGTCGGCCGACGCTCAGAACGATCAAACGGACAGCCGTCGGAACGAGCCACCGCGATCCGTGAATTATGTTTCTATAGAAACGAATTCGCTAAAAGGAGGCTCGTCGACACTTCTTATAAACTGGGTTTCCCTATGAAGGGGGTTTCTATAAACGGGGGTCTCTAAACCGGCGTTCGCTAAAATGAACTTCAGTAAAATGGACGCCTCCGACCCATGACGCCGGGGTCTCGCCACGCCTTGGGATTCTTAGGTCGTCAGTGACTATATAGTCACTATAGTCAATGACAATTTAAAAATCTTAAGGCATGGCGAGACCCCGGCATATCCTTATCGCTCCACAACCAACGAGATTGCGGCATTAGCCAATGAGAACGAACGCCGGAGAACGAGTCAAGGAGCGTGCCCAAAATAAGCCTGGCGTTTCTTAAGGCATCGGTGACTATATAAAAATGTCATAGTGAGCGTTTGATCAATCGTGGACTGACGACCACAATAACGCTTTTGGTTCCAGAACGTCACCAATAGATACTGCCGCTTGCATGGTCGAGAGAGAACGCTGCTCCGTACATCAAGAAGATTCGCGTTTACTCTCACCCCTAATGTTCAATGAGCGAGCATAGGTCGAACGTACGAGATCCCGATTGCAATGGATGAGGAGGCCAACGTGGCCTTTCCGGCCAGTCTCAAACATTCTAGGCCAAATGTTTGAGATACAGAGGGTAATAGATTAGAGCCCAGCATGGACTTGCCGACTCAACCCTCGCTCTAGTCAGCTGTCACGCCGACACCTCGACGCCCACTGCAGCTTTCTCGGCGCCCGTTCTTCCTTTTGTTTCTGGCACAAGTTCGCCGAGTAAACGTTTATTCTCAGTTTTACGCTTGTCGACCTTTTTCTATCCTCGACAATATCAACCATGAAAAGGCCCACTCACACATACACCACAGCGCTACCTCAGCGCTGGAAATAGCGCTGGCCTTGCTGTTGCATGCAGCACTGAGTTTGCTCTATAGCGTACCAATAAAGTAATAATACACGCTACATCAGAGCTGAGTTACGTTCAATTCAGCGCTGCATCAACGCTATTCCTATAGTGTTGATTAATGGCTGAGATGTAAGTGTGAACCGGCCTTTAATATAAGTGCTAGCAACCCCCCCCCCCTCGGTCTGGGTTGTGAAAGTGGCAAATTAAACCTTGCCACAGTCATTATAAAAAACAAATTATTCATATACTTCCATAATCCTTTCTAAATCTCGGGTTATCCTGCCGAACGTGCTGCAGAAACATCTGCCACAAAGGCTTAGGCTCCAACCTCCATTTTGCTGTTGAAGGCAAGTTTCGATCGGCAAAATACACACTCGAAGCACTTTACGTTCGGGTAACAAATAAGCTGCTGGAGCTTCCTCGCCCTTAACAGCGCGGCGTATACTCAAACAGCACAAAACGACTCGTGAATTTTCCAGAAGAGTCTACAAAGAGTGCAGTTGATGGGGTATGCCAAAAGCTCGAACTACTCCACTTCATCTCGCTCTTTCTCTCTTTTTCATTTTCCACGGCCGGGTCCCGATCACCGCCTAAATATTCCATTTTTTCCTATAGAAGGAGGCGAGCACGACGTGCGAGCTGGATCAAAACGCATATCAAACACGCGGAAAACGCGAAGGAGAACCAACGAACAAAGGCAAACAGCACTACGATTTCGAAACTCACTCTTTTTTTCTGTCTTTTTTTTCCCTCTTCTGCTACCTTGCCTCTCCGCTCTTCGCCGATTCGTTTTGTGAGTCCACGTTTTGTATTTATGTATTTTCCGCTTAGTCCGATATGCGTTTCTATTGCCCTCTATATCAAGCGTGCGGAACACGGCGACATCCCGCGTCCGCCCCCTCACTTCTGCTGTCGGCGCAAATGCGAGTTGCGCAAGTAAGGCATCTTCACACATACAGCGTAGAGCGGACTAGGGGCACATTCAGCGCTGAATACGGCGCTGAATTTGGCACCGGTGAAGCGCGGCGGAGCGACTCTGTGAGGTGTACGTTTAGGCAGCGGGGAGTTAAGTCAGCCCCAGTGGCTGTCTCGTGTCTCCCCTGAAGGTGCGAAATTTAGCTAGCGCTGTGCGACTGCTAGCCTGGGTTTTTCAAGGCCCATAACGCTGTGGTAAGTACGCGGGCTTAATGTTGATATTAAAATGGTATAATGCCTCTCATCAGTTTCACCTTAAAGGCGTATCCCGGCGATTTCCTCGCGGTCCCCGATTTGCCTGAACGCAAGCTAATCACACCAACAAACATCGCTGAAATAAAGTATCCCAAATATTAGGTTTTTTCTTTTTTTTTTCGCCAAGTTGTTGAATTTACAATTCTGGTCATCACCGTCTTTTTCAAACTGAAAGTGTACACTGGCCACAACGAGAAAGTGACGCAAGTGGAAGGCATGAGTTTCCTCATAGGACTCTAGATTTTGTTCCCAACTGATTACAAGCCGTTTCATGGTGTCAAATGAATGCTTTGGAAGCTCGCTCCAGTACCCGCGCACCAACACTGAACAAATGCTTGGCACAGTTCATTTTTTGGGCAGGCTTACTCGACTGGCAAGCCTGCCTTTCACTTACGTCACGGCACTAAAAAGTGCGGGTATATTTCAATATTGGTTTTTGCAACATTTTCATTTGGCGATTTAACGATAACTATTATGAATTTCGCGAAACTAAACATCATACCGGAAAAAGGTAAACACTGGGGATTCAGAAAATACAGTTAGCTGGGGTTGATTAGTTCGCGGCACGGGATCGTCTGAGTGCAAGAGAAAACAAAAAAATGATGCAGAGAAAAAACGAGAAAAAGTCTAAGAAGAATGTGTGACCTGTGTGACATGTCAGAGAACACAAATTACTACAAGTGGGATTGCACTTCAATAAGAACAGCAGTTGAAGTTGCTCCACTCATTTTGCCAGCCTGGTGTTTATTTTCATATGATGCATGTTCACAGATGAAATCAAATCAGACCTTTCCTGGTCTACATGCCTTGGCTAAGAATTTAGAAGTAAAAAAAAGCTCGCTTTCAATAATACATGCTACACAAAAAAACATGTATTAACACCGGAATAAAACCAGGTATTTAAAGGCCTGCAAAATGTACAGCTACCGAAAAAATAATAAAATAGTTTTGACTAAAGTTGAGGAGAAAGCATCGCATATCATCATATCCAAACTTCGCTTTCGTGTATTCGTAGGTAAGGTGAGATAGACAATTCTTCTTCTATAACGACAAAACGAAGGGGAAAAGAATAAGGAAGCGAGACTATGTAAGTAACTGTCCGAACGGCATCCGAGCTTCGAATATAAGCTTCTGCCGCTCGTACAAGTATCGATTTTTCACACGGGTGTGAGATAGAATAGAACTTATTATTTCTCACAACCGAGCAGGCAAAAACACACGAAGAATACGACCGTTTTTACGCCGAACAAAACATCTCTGCTGCAACCACCAGGCCTCTGTCAGACGACGGATGGCCGCGCTCTGCCACATATCCCTACTGAGATATACGTGATATGTAATGGACAAGTGTATGTCAGAGTGCATATGACTCCGGGGCCCTATTCCCACTTAAAACCAGGCCAGATAGCGTGCGCAAAGAGCACCGTCAAAGCACCATATGTTTCGTCGAATTCCAACTTTTTGTGCAACTGTAAATTTCTCCTCTAATTTCCCATTACTCCACCTCTGCGCCGACAAAGACTATCTGCGTATATTATTTTTTTTTCTAAATGTCTCTCTTTCTCATTCTCTATCTTTCTCTTTCTCTCTCTTGCTCTAAGCGTTGTCTTCCTCAGCTCAAAGTAATCTCAGTGAAGAAGGCAGACCCACCTACAATACCACTTTATCGCAGTTTTACATCGCAATTTTGCAATGGTTGAGGAAAAGACCTCAGCGGTGAGAGGAAAAAAACAGCACTAAAACAGAGCTAAATTCGGCGGTAATATAGCGACAATTCAGAATCTCCCTGCATGTGCAAACTGTTCTGTGCCAGCAAGAAAAAAAAAAACAAAAAAAGCTGGGTGGTCTCTTTATCTTGTATTTGTACAGGAACGAGAACAAAAACGGTTAAAATTAAGGCGTTTTACCTAATTAGAGGTTTTACCTTGAAACCGTTGGCGGTTTCTACGTTTCAACCATTCTGGTTTGTCGCTCTACCAACGTTTTGTGAACTAAACGAGACGGAAGTCGAAAACAGGAAGAGACGAGGAGGGAAAGAGCGGCAGAAGCAAGACTCTCAAAATCACAGCGGTAGTGCAGTCTGTTATTCTAAGCATGGCGCCTTGGGACTCCGGGGCAGCTTTTGCGCCACGTTCTGGGAAAGCCAAAAGCAGCGAAAGAAAGTGACATTTTGCCTTCCAACGCGAGTTTAATTATCCTCCTCCTTACTCTCTGCTCGCTTTATTATTATTTTTTATGCAGCTAATTTTATATGTTTTTCTCCCCACTTTTCTTCTTTTTTTTTTCCTATCTCACTCTACCTCCTTTTTCTTTTGTTCTCTTAATTGCACCTGCTTAGTAGAACTGAATCACTGCTTGTGTGCACGTCTTTATTGTCCCTTTTTCCCGGGATCATATTTTTTTTACTATTTATTTTTGTCACGACGACAGTGACGACCTGACAAGCCATAAGCATCACGGTAAACAAAGAAATATATCTTTGTGTTAACGACTGTTCGTTGAGATAACCAAATTAATTAGAGAATTGAAGGTGAACGAAAAAAGCTGCACGAGTTTATTGAACTGTAATGTGACGTTATAAGTATAAAGTGGCCAAAAAAGCCGACCAGTTTCTTTGGAGTCCTAAATATTATAATTTCGCTTTCTGAGACTAATTGTATGATTTGAGTCACGCCCTTATATCGCCTAAAGTATATTTTTCAAGATGCGATATATCAACAAATTCCATTCAAGCGTATACAGCCTTCTACCCCCTAAATTGCACTATCCGGCAAACCGTGTAAGAGGCATAACGCCTCTTATAGCGTATAAGAGGAGTGATGTGCCGTGGTCTAGAAAAATACATCAACTGGGAACGTATAGCGGTATCCTTCAATAATTAGACCTCAGATGACCTCAGATCAAAATGAGGAAAGCAGAGGTTTTATAGCTACTGCACGAAATTGCAAAATGATTTCTACCATTCACAATATGGCTCGCATATCGCAACAAAATCCTGAACGTTTTCATAAACAAAGGTCAAAATTTTGTGTTTGTTTTTCTTTAATATAACAAATATGGTCAGTTAATCTCTAGTCAGCGTGGTTTTTGGACGCTTGCCTGCTCTCGTCCAAACCGAAAGAGTAAGGTTTAAAGAAGCATGTGAATTGAAACCCCTAAGCCATTCGTTGCGATATTTTGATCGCAAGAATCCCCCGCCTCCATCGGCCTTCTTTTCTTTTTCTTTTTTTTTCTTTCGTCGTCGGTCGTTGAGTTTATATTTCGAAAGAAGATGCAATAAGAAAAGCGTTACCACGAAGTCAGGGGAACGCGAGGGAATGCGAGACTTATCCGGACGTAATAAAGAAATCTGACGCAGACAGGCGACGGGGCCCAAAGTGAAATTAACACCCGCAGCACGCCGTCAGATGTTATTCGAAGTTACCCCACGAATGTCCAAATACACATATACAGAACGCGAATACTTAAACAGAAAACCTAAGCTCCCTCTGTTCCACCACATACACACACACGCCACACACATGCAGCAATACACAAGCGTGACGCGTTCAAAACATCGCTAAACATACGAGAAAAAAAAAACCTTTTCACACAGACAAACAAAACGTCGGACACCTCCCCACCGCGCACGTACGCACACACATAAGCACAAAAAAAAAGCAAAACAGAAGGAAAGACTAAGTGTCGCACGCACGAGTAAGTAGAAATGACAGTGGGACCGTCCCCTTTCCAAATCGATCTACAAATTTGGGGACTTTGTTTGTTGCCTCGTCTCGCGCGTAGCTGCTTTGCCGCCTGCAGTTTAGTTCTTTGCCCGGACCCCGTCTCTTTTTATTGTCCGAACAGTGGGACGCTCCACTAGCACCGCGTCCGCGCTCCCCGCGAAGAAAGAGGAAACGCACTCTAATTAGTTGGGGTAATTAAGATTGAGTCCCTTACGAGCGCCCGGATATTCAGCGGCTTGCTCGAGCCTCCCTTTCGCAGCTTTCACTGGGTTAGACCGGCGCAGGATCAGCCCGCCGCCGCCGCCGCCACTGGAGTATTTCTTTGTCATTTTTTTAATCTTTTTATTCCGTCGCGTAGCAATAGTTAAACTCGTATCTGCAAACTCTCGTCCCGGTCATTCGCAACCGACTCGCGCCCGAGAGAAAAAAAAAAAATCAAATCGTATCTTTTCTCCGGCGCTGCCGCCACCGCCTCATTTCGGAGCGGGGAGGAAACAAAAGCGGCGTGCGCGTCTCTTTCTGGGTGTCTATACGGAATCATTGAAGCCCCACGCTTGCGGAACACTAATGGTTTGCCGCCGGCTTCGATTTGATTAGATGGCCCCAGGCTGTTGCGCCTCCTCACTCTCCTCCCGTCCTCCCATCTCGATTTCTCTCCCCCTCTCGTTGTTTCGCTTTTTCTTTCTTTTGCGTCATCTTCCTTTACTCGCTCCATTACGGACTTGGGTGAAAGGGGTGTATTTATTTAGGGCCACACGCGCCTGGCTCTGATTGGGGAGAAGGCAGTCCGAGATGAAAGGAAAGCCAGTTCAGCCTCAGGCAAATGTGTGCCGACGAAAGAGAGTTACACTCCTATGAGAACGGAATTTGATAGCGAGCTCCTGTGACAGAGTTACACGGGTTCAACGAGTGTGTACGGACGAGAAACCGCTCTTTGGACGTATCGCTTTTGAAAAGAACCCGTTGTAAATACTTCTGGCTTAGCAGAAGTGCGTACCGCTTAGCCAGGTTTTACGAATACGACGCAGAGTTACGTTCACGTTATTTGCAAGAATTCGTTTCATGCCAGAAGCAGATTTACGTAAAAGGAAGTTGAATGCCACGAAACAAATTGCACCCTGCGTGTCCTAAAGAACTATTCACCAATGTTCGTTTGCAAACAAGCTCGCTATCACCCCCTATCGGCGGACCCCTGCGCGCTTCCGGTTTTCCTCTTCTTTTCCATTGGCGTCGCATCCTTTTGTTATTTGTACTTCTTTCTACAATGCACTAATCTTCTTAGAAACATATTACAGAAACTTCTCCGAAGGAAACTCGTCTTACCCGATCGCTGTGCGTTTCTCAAGAATAAATATATACACTACCGGAAGTCCACTGGGGCACAAAATACTGTGGCGCCCTCGAGCTATCAACTCCCGCCAAATGTGGTGAATACCTGTCGTAGGGTGAACCATAACCTTTGAAAGACCAAAAACGAACTAAGCGGCCCTATAAAGATCAATATATTTCGGAGTGCCTAAGTTTAACAAAGTTCCTTATAAATCGGTTAATCTATAACTCAACAAAAAACGAAACGAAAAGAACAGTGCTCCGTTTGCTGGTTCTTAAAAGAGCAATGAAGTTTCCTTATAGTTGCACCAATGCACAATGAAACATTTGCGATAATGAAGTCTTATGCAATGAAATGCTGTCCCAAACAATATAAGTATGTACGTGCACTCTACTGGCATTTAAGACTAACAGACAAGTTATAGAGGAATAGTTGCCTAAGAAAATAAGATGCCCAAGCAAAAACTAGATTGAGATTCATTTTTTAGCAACCGCGATTGATACATGCGTCTGTCAAACCGAACAATTTCGTCTCTAGGGAGGCTACACACGCCTACAGAATCCAAGGAATTGCTCCCTTACTTGAAAAATAATGTTTAAATAACATGCTAAAAATAATTATACGTATTCTTTTATCTGTACGTGACCTTCGAATTTCTTTGATCTTTTTTATTTATCACATGAAAAGCGTTTGAACAAAGGAGTTATGAAAACCACGTCATGACTTTAGGTGGACATCCCCAACCCTCGTCTTTCCTTGCCTTAGCCAGCTTAGCGAGAAACAGCGGGATTATGTAGCTCTATTACAGAAAATGACTTCACACATGCGTGCAGGTTTTCTCTGGAACGATAAAAAGGTAAACTGTCTCGCAGTGGCCGATGCTTGCACCACGTTAATTAAGGGAAACTGAAGCGGTTCTGTATTTAAAAAGAAAACACTTTGTTATCGTCTTTATTTGGCGTCAGGAATACGAATATCAAAATTATAGTTCAAGTTGATGCGCCAAGATAGCCAGAACAGCACTTTCACTCTAAAAAATGCCCGTGGGTCTGCTTTCCCGCACAACACTCGGAGAGCCAATCAGCGCAACTTACGGAGGCAGCACAGCGAATGACGGTGCCGAAACATATGTTTAGACCAACAAACGCAGTCTGAGTTGTGACATTAAGCAATGCAAAACGTCACGCTTGCATCGCTTAATGTCACAACTCAGACGGCGTTTTTTGGTCTAAACCACTGATCTCTACTATAGGGGGCTGGATTGCGCTTAGCTGCTCTCCGAGCCTGGCGCAAGTGAAGCCACCGGAAGTTCGATGCTTGTCCCGGAAATCGGGCGTGCGCTGGGCTCCCCAGTGCATTCAGTCGATATTTTGGTCCATGCTTTCTTGTGTCTTTGATTGGGTTATAATACTCCTGTTCTGGATTAAATCCCGAGAATCAGGCATTTGAACTTGGGTCATATTCACACTCGATCAACTAGGATCTCAAAATGTTTAAATTCAATGGCTTCCCATGATACTTCTCGGATCTGGATGCGCTCTTGCTGCGCAACAAGCTGGCTCTCTTGAGGGAACAAGCGAAAGTCCAGCGCCCTCGACGCTTTTCAAACCAGCACTCGGAAGGGTTAGAAAGCCTGCCAAGCGTTCACTTCCGGGACAGCCGCTTACTTCCGGTGGCTTCATACCTGTTTGCTCAATGCTAGAGTGCCTTCATAACCCTACTCAATGTAGGGTGCCTACATGTCTGTCTGTCTCAGGGTGAAGTACCATCCATTGTTGCACTGAATGTGCCAGCGCGTGACGCTCTCGCGCACTCGGTGCGTGACTTGGGCGATAAAATGGCGTCTATGCATTAGCCAAAGCTGCGCGCCTCGATCTGAGGGACACCGTATTGCGCGCACTTCAAAATGCATAAAAAAACGATTGGGCGTGAAAATGGCTGAGATGTCACCACTCAAGCAAAAGCGCGTGTGTATGAAGGCACTCTAACTCAATGCGCCATCCAGCCCCTCTAGTGGAGATCAGTGGTCTAAACATATGTTTCGGCATCGTCATCCGGTGACTATAGGGGGCATTCACTGGACGCCATATTTGAGGTCAATGTTTAGAGCGCATGCTCAGAACGAGCTTTCATTAATAGCCTGCTAAGACCGGCAATCTTGATGGTGTGGAATGCACGTTGCAAAAGAACTGTGGAAGCTGGCCGTCAGCACGCGCTCAGCAACCACGCACACGGATATGGCCGCCAGTGAATACTCCCTATACTTCGTCTCATCCTAGTGTTAGCGCCGTCCTCGAAGACGACGAAGAGTACCCCAAGAGCGCTCCACGATCCGCGTGACTTTGAGTTCTTTTCTCGGTAGCCATACCTGCCTGACGTATATTAAACGTCCTTTCCTAACCTTCTCTCGCCCCCCCCCCCCCCGTCTTCAATGTCGAGACCGTAACATCTCAGAAGTGGGATAGCCAGCGACCACGGCCCACTTCGGATCGAATCCTGCGGCTACGACTTGGCACAGCGGCGCCGAACGAAACCTCGACATGGCTGAAGCGAACGAGGAAGGTCAGCGGCGCAGCGAACGGAACCGGACCCGACAGACTGCGGCAGCGGGCCCTCCCCGACTTCCAGTCACCGTTACTACTGGAGCAGGGAGCACAGGCCTTGGCGGTAGCGATGGCGCGACCATGAGCCAAGGTAGTGTGGCAGCTGGAAATCCTGAACTCTCCGACACCGGTAATCAAGGACAAGGAACATCGGTGACGAGCCCATCGATCGTCCCTCCGGCAATTCAGACTGGATTGAATGTACCGACAGGCGACCTTCCTGGACTTAATTCTCTTGTACAGGAGGCCGTACAAGCCGCCGTGCGAGGAGCGATCACGGGCTTGGCTGACCTGCTACGTTCCACAGCTCAGCCCACGAATGACGCAAGACCACCGACAGACTCTGGTAAGCTGGTACCAGTGTTCAACCCCGTGACGAATCCAGCGCAGACCATCGAACATTGGATAAGAAAAGTCGACGAACTATCTGTGATATACTCATGGAACGAGCGACAGACGTCGTGTTTTGCGCTGACGAAACTGGAAGGAATCGCTAAAACATGGTACGACGGCCTCGTCAGTGTCCAGCGCTCGTGGCTTGAATGGAAGGCGGAGCTGAAGAAAGCTTTTCCACCCGTCATATGTTTACAGCGCCGGCACCAAGAGATGGAAGCGAGACGGAAATTGGCAAACGAAACCGTCGAGCAGTACTTTCATGAAAAAGTCAGCCTAGCTCGACTCTGTCAACTTCCTGAAGATCAGATCGTGGATTATGTCATAACCGGCATCAATGACGAATCTCTCGTTCGAAGTCTGAGCGTTGTCAAGTTCCCGACACCGGAGGCTCTGCTGGAATGTCTAAAATGTTTGGACGACCGACTCGCCGTCATTGAGGAAGCGTCCCACCGGTCAGATGTGGCGACCGTTTCAGCGACTGTCAAGACAGTTCCATCGAATCACCGATCCACCCAAAGAGTTGTTAAACGAAAACCGGCCTTCAACTCTAGCGGTGAGCCGCGCTGTTTCAACTGCGACGAATACGGACATATATCTGCAAACTGCAGTAAACCACAGAAGCGAGAACGCTGCAGCAAATGTCAACGGATAGGACATAAAACAGCGGACTGCAGAGCAAGCGCCAAAGGTAGTACGAACGTCAAAAGTCATCACATTGAAGATAAACAGGAAGTGAATGCACGAAACGAGAAGTACTTTCAAGATGCTCTGGTAGACGGGAAGCCCATTCGAGCTTACGTTGACCTTGGAAGTCAGTGCGTTACGTTGCGCAAGATAGATGCCGACGATTTGGGAATCAGCTATAACGAGCCGTTCCGGGGATGCAAGATTGCGGGCTACGGTTCCGGTCAAGTTCTACCGTGTGGAATGACGGAAGCAAGCGTCACAGTGGACCAAGCTACAGCCCGCGTTCCAATCTACATTGTTCCAAGTGAAGCGCAAGCGATTCCGCTTCTCGTTGGACAGCCCTTTACTGAGCAACCACATGTCACAATCGTGCGAAGAAGGAACACACTTCGCATTTTTGAAGAGCACGGCAGCTTTGCTGATGAAGATGACCAGCTTCGATCCGTTCAAGTTCCTGATCTTCCGCCACGTTCTGTCACGCTCTGGGCCAAGGAGTCTGTCGTGATTCCACCGGACTACGTGGGAATTGTTCGTCTGACGACCAAGGAATCCGCCACAGGACACGTCTTCGTTGACGCACAATTTCGAACGCAAGAGGGCAGGGAACACTGTTTGCCTGCTTGCGTAATCGACGTCTCGGAAGGCGGCAACACTGTTTTGCCTATTTTGAATGTATCGAAGTCCGACCTCCATATTTCGAAAGGAGAGGTAGCAGCCAGAGGATCCTGGTGTTCAGGAACAATTGAGACTGCGTGCCAGCGAAAGACGACGGATTTGTTGGAACCGATTAAGGCGGAGGATATACGAAAGGGGCCTCAGGTGACTGCTGAAGAATTTGACAGGCTGCTAGAGCTCATTAACGAGTACCGTGACTGTTTTGCAGTCAACGTCTTCGAGCTTGGCTCTACGAGTGCGGCAGAGATGAACATCGAGACTGTTCCTGGGGCAAAACCAGTATCTTTTCGTCCATACCGGCTGTCCTACGACCAACGCACTCGAGTAAACAAGGCCGTTGAAGAACTGAAAGAAGCAGGTGTTGTCCGCGACTCATCATCCGAGTATGCGAGCCCACTACTTGTCGTAAAAAAGAAAACCGGAGAGGAACGACTTTGTGTTGATTACAGAGCGCTGAATGCGATTACTAAGAAGGATAAGTATCCTCTACCTCTTATCGAAGATCAGCTGGACCGACTCCAGGGAAACTACTGCTTTACGACGCTTGATCTGGCATCGGGCTATTACCAAGTTCCAATGGCTAAGGAGTCCCGAGCTAAGACTGCTTTCGTGACGCCTGACGGACATTACGAGTTCTTAAAAATGCCGTTCGGTCTCACCAACGCTCCAGCGGTCTTTCAACGTATGATGAATGCCGTATTGGGACCGTTGCGATATGGTGTCGCCCTAGCGTACATGGACGACGTTCTTATCCCTTCCACAGACTTTAATGAGGGTCTTGCTCATCTCGAGCAGGTCTTCCAGGTTCTACGAGCTGCGAACCTTACGCTTCGTATAAGCAAATGCACCTTCATGACAGAGAAAGTCACGTATCTGGGCTTCGAGATCGGAGCGACTGGACTCAGACCCAGCGACTACAAAGTGAAGGCTCTAATTGACTTTCCAACACCGTCCCGAGTGCACGAAGTCCGACAGTTTGTTGGACTGGTCAGTTACTTCAGACGGTTTGTCAAGAATTTGGCAACTCTCGCACAGCCATTAACGAAGCTTCTAAAGAAAGACGCACCTTGGGAGTGGACCACAGAGCAGGACACCGCGTTCAGCGTCCTAAAGCTGCGCTTGCAGGAACGCCCTGTGTTGGCCCTGTACAACCATGAAGCCCCGACGGAAGTTCACACAGACGCAAGCAAAAGGGGGCTGGGGGGCATGCTACTTCAACTGCAGAGTGATGGCCACTTCCACCCCGTGATTTACGTAAGTCGCCAAACGTCAGAGGCTGAGGGACGTTATCATTCATACGAGCTGGAAGCACTCGCCGTGGTGTGGACGTTGGAACGACTCAGGACTTATCTTCTTGGAATCGATTTCAACGTTGTCACGGACTGCAGCGCCCTACGGGGAACGATGAGCAAACGTGAACTCATACCCCGAGTGGCACGCTGGTGGTTGCGGTTGCAAGAATTCACCTTCACGGTTATTCACAGAGATTCAGCGTCTATGCAGCATGTTGATGCGTTGAGTAGGTCTCCGACTGGACCAGCGGAAGAAATGGAGGCGTGCGAAGGACTCCATATCTACGCTACAGCGATGGAAGAAACGGATGACTGGTTGGTTGCCGCGCAACTACTGGACGCCGATGTGAAACACATCAAAGAGGTTCTGGAGAAACCTGCGTCCTCGGCCGAGGAGCGCCGCATCCACTCCGAGTATAAACTCCAGAGGAATGTTGTCTTCCGAAACATTGATGGAAATTCATCAAGGCTACTGTGGCTTGTTCCGAAACCACTGCGTTGGCAGGTAGTGCGACGTTCCCATGATGATCTGGGGCATGTGGGGACGGAAAAGACGATCAAACGGATCCAGGAGAAATACTGGTTCGCAGGAATGAAGCGCTATGTACGGAGATACGTCGCCTCATGCGCAGAGTGCCTCTATAATAAGACGCCAACAGGAAAGAAACCTGGCATGCTTCATTCCATCGACAAGGTCGGTGTTCCGTTCCACACACTCCATCTGGACCACTTGGGACCGTTTCCAAGATCCAGACACGGGAATACGTACCTGATTGTAGCTGTGGACGGGTTCACAAAGTTTGTGATACTCACACCTGTTAAGAACACAGGAGGCCAAGCGACTACGCGATGCCTGCGACACATCGTTGGACTTTTTGGACCGCCGACGCGAGTAATCACGGACCGAGGAGTGGCGTACACTAGCACGACATTCAAGAAGTACTGTGAAAACTCTGGCATCATTCACATTTTGACTTCAACAGCCACACCGCGTGCGAATGGTCAAGTCGAGCGTTTCAACAGGACGATCACTCCAGCGATTGCCACTTTGACGAAGGACAAAGGTGAGAAGATCTGGGATGAGGTTGCTGACCTTGTTCAGTGGAGCCTGAACAACACGTACCACAAAGCGATAGACAGCACACCGTTCAGATTGTTGTTCAACTTCGAGTCAAGAAGCTTGAATGGCGATCACCTCGATGACGCTTTGCGCGACCTGTCTACTAAAACTAGCGAAGAGATGTCAAATAGAAGGAAGGCAGCTATCCAAGCCATCCGACTTGATCAAGAGAGGCAGAAGCGTCGCTACAACCAGAAGCGACGACATGCTCCAACGTTTGAACCGGGAGATATCGTCGTGGTTCAGCGAGAACCGACGTCGATAGGAGAATCGCGCAAGTTGCAGGAGAAATACAAAGGTCCGTACGTGGTCACGAAGCGACTTCCAAACGATACCTATCGCATCGAGGACATACCTGGCCACCAGCGGACTCAACGTTTCTACACTTCAACAGCTCCCGTCGATAAGCTGAAACGACTCAACACATTCGATGTGGACAGTGAAGAAAGTTGTGAAGAAACATCAAGTGAGGGCACTTGATTGCTAGGATGGCCGAATGTTAGCGCCGTCCTCGAAGACGACGAAGAGTACCCCAAGAGCGCTCCACGATCCGCGTGACTTTGAGTTCTTTTCTCGGTAGCCATACCTGCCTGACGTATATTAAACGTCCTTTCCTAACCTTCTCTCGCCCCCCCCCCCCCCCGTCTTCAATGTCGAGACCGTAACACTAGGATGGACTAAAGGTAAAAGCAACGGGCCACCAGATCCAATCACAAGCCACTCAGAAATTGCGTGGTATTTCGCTTCGATGCACGTGTCGGTGCCTCCGTCTAGGATCACTAATGGGTATGGATGGACAATGTTTCGAACTGAGAAGCAATGAGTGAGTCATCAACCTTGTACATTGCAAAGAAAGCCACGACGTACAGACTCTTTGCAGTGTCGAAGCTATAGAAATGGTGCAGCGCTTCTTGATTCGGAGAATTATTCGTCCACCCTTTTCAATGTTAAGCATGTCATAGTTTAGCGTGTAACGTGGTTTGACCTGGTGACCCGTGGCTTTGGCATTTAGTACATCATACAATGAGACAAAGTATGGGTACGTTTTGCGGAGCTCAACGCAAGCTCGCTGATCGACAGTGTTAAAGCCCGGTTCACACAGTTGCGTTTGACTGCGTTTGACTGCGTTGCGGCAGCGAGGATACCAGGACATCCCTGCTTCTTATATCGCGTGCCAAGAAAGATTCCCTTGAATTGGATTCCACGCTTCATACGAAGCACAGATGTGCCGGTGACTCGCTTTCGGTTCTCGCCGCAACGCAGTCAAACGCACTCAAACGCAAGTGTCTGAACCGGCCTTTAGCCGAATCTATCGTCAGCCTTTCATGCGCGTGGTATGGACTAGTCTGGACAAAGGTTGATGATAGTGCAAAAAAAAAGTAACCTCAGTTGCAAATTAAAAAAAGAGGCCAGTATATACCAAGCTCGTCACTTTTCGCTTGTGAAACTTTCAAACTTCGTACGTACTGGCCATTGCAGTTTCAAAATCCACTTTATGAGTGGCCAGTGCTTCTAGATACAGCTCAGATATCAAAGAAGTGCTTACGGCCACTGCCACTCTGGTATTTTTTATTTTTTTCATACAAGACCATGAAACAGTTGGGATTTGATCATTCTAGTTTTCCGCTGCAACCGTGGTGACCTAAATAGATGTCACGGCGAATTCCAAAGGAACTATCTGTATACACTTTAATTGAAATATAAAGATAAGGGATGGCCAAACTGCGGCTCTGATTAACATATCCCGCCTCCCAATTCAAAAGAAAATGCATATGAAAAAAGGGCAGCTTGTATTTTTCGGCTTTGTGCCATCACACAAACATCGTAAAAGGCCCTTGTTTTACGAAAGGGGGACTTGCAATAAAGAAACATACTGAGCAATTGCTTTATGTGTGTAATTTGTAGTGACCACCAACTCGGAAGAAAACAGGGCCAGCTTGCTAAAAACAGCGGCTTTTTTTTCACTGTTACTGCACCACGTCCTCCATTGAATTCACAGGCGACCCAGCCAGCCCCATTGTCATAGGCCCGTTCACTCTTGTGACCGAGTTCGACCGAGAGGACCAGACCGGTTTTTAATCCTTTTGCGACTTCTTAGGACCGGATGCGCCGCCGGCGGAGCTGGTCCTAAGAGATCGCAAGAGGCTTAAAAACCGGTTTGGTCTCTCTCGGTCGAACTCGGTCGCAAGAGTGTGAACGGGCCTTTCATGTTGTGACACCTACCCCTGACCGCGTCACACATATTGGGCGTGCCCCCTTTACCCCTCTCATCCCCCCACCCCTTCCCCTCGAAATGACCTCCTGGGAGGAGTGGCTGGTGCCACCCTAAGACATCGCCAAGCAGGCTTTTAAGCCTTCGCTGCTCATGCCAAGACTGTCTCGGCACAAGTGCTCCAGGAGTACGACGTCCTTATTCCATACCCCCACCCCTAGGGGACCTGGACCAGGGTTTCTTGTGTACAAATAAAGTTCATTCTCTCTCAGCTGAGGCTGGGAAAAGAAGCCCTGCCAAAGCCAGCGCACGAGCTGAGCGGTACTCAAACCGCGTCTTAACACGTTCGCGCGCGCCAGCCTTTTGCAGTGCTGTCTTAAGGTCTGTTCATCTTGCGACCGAGTAAGACCAAGAGGGACAGACCGGTTTTTAAGCCTCTTGCGATCTGTTAGGACCAGCTGCGCTGTAGCGCATCCGGTCCTAAGACGTCGCAAGAGGCTTAAAACCGGTCTGGTCTCTCTCGGTCGTACTCGGTCGCAAGAGTGTGAACGGGCCTTTACATTCATTCTCAGCGCTGTTTTAGCAAAGCTGGCCCAGATCTAACAAAGTGCCGCGCCCTCTTTTATTGCGGCTCTTCACTATTTTTAAAAAATCTTTTTGAATATACCCGTCTGGCCACCACTAATATAAATATTAGAAGAGTGTAAAAAAAAAGTCAAAGCTCTTTTGTTTGTTTGCCCCTTTGTGGAAAGTCAAAATTCGTGAGGTCGGGAAACTCATTTATTATATTCAAACTCAGTAAGAGACGGCTTAAAGTCAAGACTTCATCAAAACAATAACCATCAGTTCGATGAACCTTAAAGTCTGAAGGACGCGAGATCCAAACATTTAGTGGCCATGGTGGTCCTACATCTTCAACGAGATGTAGGACCACCGTATGTGTTATAAAACGGTAATATATTTTTAAACTTATATTCCCATTCTGTTTGGCATTTTTGGGAAGCCGCGTTTCAGAAAAAGCAGTCCCCAACATGTCGTTTATGCTCTACGACAATTCTGAAGTTACATGGCATCCTTTACAAACGCGAAGAATTTTTACCTCAAAATGGCGCCTCTAGCCCATATAAATCATTTTCTTTTTCTTTTCAGTTAAATCTTGCCGGCGTCTGTATATACTTCCACAGGTTTCTTTTTCCAGACGCGAAGGGGGAACGGGAAAACCAAAAACAAAAAAGGAGGCTAATTCGTCGCTGATTCTAAAATCGATACAAACTATTTTAGCTCCGTGTTGCGCGCTACCGAGCGTTCCACACACTCCAATCGAAGGAACGGTATCTTCCAGAAAAACAGGTAAAAAGAATCACGCTAGAAAAATGAAATATATGTCACCTAGAAATCCATAAAAGCAGACATGCGAGAAAATAAAGAAAAAAAAGTGTTCTCGTCATATACTTGTGGCGGGGTGATGAACGTTAATCAACTGCACTATCTCCTTCGTACGAAGCTGAAGAGCCTCAACTCAACGAGAAGTGGAATAGCGCTTAGGGAGTAAAGCCAAACTTGCTTCCAGCTGCGACTGCTGCAACTTATGTAAAGTGGTGCTCAATCTTGCGCATTAATCTGACAAGGCGGCTCCTAACGCCACTGATGCGTCGCTCGCTTCGCTTTTCTGGTTTGCGGTGTAATCGACATCAAATAGAAAAGAAACACGTCGCGTACTGCTTGCTTGTTACATTCTTCGTTTGTGTATATCAGTGGTTCTCAAATCGAGGTCCGCGGACCCGTTGGGGTCCGTAAAGGCATTCCAAGGGTCCGCGAAGCCCTTCCTCATCAGTCATGCCCGGCATTAAAAGTGTTTTTTTTTTTTTTTTTTAGATTGAGAACAAACGTTTTAATTTTCGGGTAAGTTTTCTCGTGTGTATGTCAATTAGAGAAGTTTACTTCACACTAGTCCTTAGTTATATCAGTTTATTAAATCATTATCATAATTAACCAAGACATTTTCCTTCCCCTCATCGCGAACGGAGTCCTCTATCATCTCCGCCGAACCGCAAGGGGTCCGCGAAACATCAATGGTTGAGAACAACTGGTGTATATTATGCCTTTTTATAGAACATGCGGCAGCTAGGGCACCCTAAACAAAGTAGCAAAAAGCCAAGACTTTGGTTTTCCTTCGTTAATCTAGTGTACGTTTGCGAACGTGATTTTGGCAGCAGTCGGTACGTATAGGAATCTTCTTTTATTGAGCACTAGGGCAGTAAAGTAGAGACTTCAAATACTAGCATTGCTTCAGTAGAAATCATACGACACCGCCTCCTCTGAACAGGCACGTTTCTGTCTTCAAAATGTCTAGAAATATGCATTTAATGTGGTTCTGCTTGTCAAGATAGACACCGAGATATGTCGACATTCAACTACAAATTTACAAGGTCAGTTTATGAGGGCAGCATGCAAGTACGCTGAAAGCACCATAATATTTCCTATCATTCGTTTTCAAAGTACCTCCTGAAGATAATAAAACTTATATTGCATGGTGAGTGATTGTCAATTTTGTTTGCCACAATGTTTATGTTTATATCCAGGAAATTACAGCAAGGTACGTTTTCTCATTAAGCGCAGTTTTATAATTATGCGCCGAATTCGTAACTTCAGCAACACTTTGTTTCACATCTTTATGTCTTAGCGCGACAACTCTAAGTCACCAAAGCTTGCCGCTGTCCAAAGAAATATAACAGTTTCATTAATGATCATACAAGGCTCCCTAGTCCATATAAAAGCTCAAAGGAGCCTAATGACAGAAGCATGAAGGTCCATAGGTAGGTTCGAAAATCTTCTTCCGGCTTCATTAATAACGCAGTCAACACTGGATTACCAGCGTTTTTATAGAGCGCGAGAAGAAATACTTAACTCCAAAAGGAGAAACAGCGTACAGCGTTTACGCAATTGACGTCAAAGTTTGCCCTCTGCATCATATAATCGTTATGTGAGACAAATTGTCTTGCAGTGATTAAGATCCGAGTGACTTAAAAGGAAGCTGAATAGGTTCTTGAAACGAAAAACCGAGTTAGTTGTGAATTCTATTTTCTTCTTTGTCCTTTGAATCTCAACAAGTTCGGTTTCCCCGAAGATGTAAACTAAGCGTGCACGAAAAGACAAAAAAACCTATGACCAGTCGTTACGTCATAAAGGGAACTCGGCCGCCATAGCGCATGTCACTCGTGCGGGCAGCGCGTGCAATTGCATGGCCTTGCGCAGGTCACGGCCGGACTGGAAGCGCGCGCTCTCTTTTCTTCTTACACTGGCCTTTGGAATCGCCAGGAGTCAATGGCATTTTTTCTCCGGCATGGTAGTTCACTCTGCTTGCGCTCAGAGTGTTGCCAACCTGCTCCACCACTTCCGGAAAGCGGCCACTTCGGAGCTGCTTTGGCGCTGATGTTTGCAAGCTTCTGCATGTTTGTTGTTTTGGCAACGCGGTTTGGCATCTCGCTGTCCGGGATTTTAACTCACTCTGCGGCAGAGCAGTGTCGTCAGCAAACGCTGCGTTTCCTGCTGTGACGCCTGGACGGGACCTCTGGCCTTGTCTCGTCGAGTGATCTGCACTTCTTTGTACAGAAGTCACTCCAAGCGCTAACGGCTGGTTTAGACTTGCAGCAAAAGATGCAACAAGTTCCTCGGAATACTTCTGATTAACCGTGCAAAGACGGCCACGGACAGAAACAGAAAAATCAGCAGGATATGTGCACAATCACTCCAAGAAGGCTTCTTTAGGCTGTAATATGCACTGAGCGAAAATCGTACAGTACTACTGCCACCCTCTTCTAGAGCAGCTGACCGACTGCATATGGGCTACGCCTGAGTTAGCGATGGCAGACCACACGGCAATAGATGGATTGAGCCCGCTTACATTTCACATGAGATGTACTGAGTTTGTTTATCATCTAAGTTCCTCCATCGTAGGCGGGTCCGCTTCATCCAGTTCTACGAGCGCACAACAGGAATCGCTGGAGGTAAGGACGAATATAGTTTTTCCGCAGTTGCGTTCGCTGTCTCTATTTACTACTTTTTACTCCGGAATCTCTTTCGGAGATGCGCGTCAGAAATATTCACCGTTTTGGGCTCACCAGAAGCGCATTAGATAGTGGCCGAGGGTTCAGCCGTAAGGATCAGGTGTCAAATGCTATAAAAACCCCGGCCTCCTGTCCCGACAGCGCTGAGATACAATGTCAGGCGCGCTCTTTCATTGCAAGCAACGGCAAAGGGTAGCCCAGGGGGTGAGGCGCGGGACAGCGCCCCTCGCAAATTGCGGCGGGAGGTGGCATGCCCCAATTGCAAAGCCGTAAGAAGGAGGAAGAGCGCGCTTCCAGTCCGGCCGTAGCCAGGTGCATGCTCCTCACACTGACACTGGACGTGACGCCTTTTTCGACCTTTTTGGAAAAGCAAGAGTGCGTGTGCGTGGCTTTGATAGGTGCTGAAGATAAGCAAGAGCGGAGATCTCGAAATTTGGTTATGACGTCACGCTCTTAGAAGGAGGGGCTTCAGATGCACTTGAAAATGATTTTTCTGCAGCCTCCGTGCGCCAAATTGAGACGATACTCCCGATATTCGCGATTCTGGAGGCACAACAGAGGATTTATGTGTTTTTACTTAAACACAGAGTCACTTCAGCTTCCGCTTGAAGAACGACTTGGTTTTGCTGGTTTACATGCAGTGAAACCCTGTGGAAGCACCCTATGCTCAACCACTAAACCATCAAAGGATTTCAGGGAAGTAATCAACTGTTAACTCCTACTGTACTGTATTGTTATGACTTCGTTAGCGGTCCCTTTAAAGAGGTCACCACCAGATTTGAACCTGCGCGGCACGCCTTCAGCTATTGCTCCAGCCAGAAAAATTAGCTCCAGCCAGTACACTACAACCGGTCATGTGTTAAACCCCCACTAAACGCAGGTCACCCAAGGAGTTTGATGACTAAACTAATCAATAAATCGTCAATTATCTGCTTATAACAAAAAAGTATGTGTAAACACGAAGTACAAAGCGGAATTTTAGAATACGAAAATGTGTCTGAAAATTCTGACACATTTCAGAGATGTAGCCATCGTGGAGCCAACAGCATTCACATCGCAATAGCTGGCATTCCCTGAATTCCACGATTCGACGCCCTGTGTACAACGCATTCTCAAGAAAAAACAAAAGAAACGTTAATTTTAATTTATTTATGTCAGTTATAAAAGCTACGTTTTTCATGTTTGTTTTTTCCGTAAAATAAACATGGCGAAAGCATTGTGAAAGCTCATCGTCAGCACTCGACTCGGCAGCAGGAGTCTGGCTTATGACCACTAGTCAATGCCACAACATTTATTAAGGGAAAGCCTTATATGTCTCATCGTTCAGTCGACTTTCAAAATCCTTGAGCGAAAACACTTCGGCGACACGAAAGGTACCAAAACGAAAGGTACCAATGAAACGGCGCCAAACGTGCATCGTCAGAGAGTACGCTGTCTTCGGAGGTTCGCTATCACGTTTACATCGGCGCTTAGGCTTTCGCCTTCAAGTCGTCTTAGGGATAACATAAGAGAACCTGTGAATTTTTTAAACTGACATTTGTAGACTCCTGGCAGCTCTGATGATGTCTCTTGCGGCCGCCATGTTCAGCTACTTGAAGTCATCTATTAGTTGGCGGCATATATCGGGAACACCCGCTTGTCGCTGTCGCATTTCATGTTCATGCCGTTAAACTACATTCGCTATGCAACGGTTTTTCATTTTTCTAGAAACCACTCACCACTAACGCGACTGAAACGTTGATAAAAAGTGTAAAACACTAAGCAGTGATGGAGTGCAGGCGAGCTGGTAATGCATCGACATCTTGTAGACCCTGAGATGGGGAACAACGTATGATAAAAAACGTTCAGCCTTAATTTCCACTCTGGGAAAGAAGGAAGACCAGCGAAGCTGTACTAAGGTGGTAATGAAGTGATGGTCGGCCGCAAGCCTGCAAGCCAGGGTGGAAAGGTGGAAAGGTTGCGCCATCTATAAACGACGGTGGCAACCAGAAAACCGGCTTGCCGGTTGTCTGGTTGCCGCCGGTGAATTAATTGTGCCATTTACGATCGTATGCAAAAACATCAACCCAAGGAGCGTCCTTGTGCTGTGCAACGTGTCCGATTTCAAGTGCTCAGAAATATTTTCATAACTGTAGAAATAGTTGGCTTGAAAATAAAGCTTGATTAGCAAAGCAGAAAATAACAGGAACAATTTTTGAGAGCTGGCCATTTGAACCTTTCCGACGTTTGTACGTAGTCATTCAATTGTTACGCAGACCACTGACGCGACACAAAGTGGTTTTTGCTCGCGCGTTTTTCATGCTCAGCTCGAGTTAATCTTCCAACACGTTCACAAACGTGCTCCACTTAGCTGTATCTTTTAAAACGCTCGAGTCTCACAGCTCAAGCTCTCCATTTGTCAGCTATTTGTCGGCGCGTCGTTTAGTGCGACGCAAGTTAACAACGTCTCCTTACGGACCCGTCGCGTTTTGAGTCGTCAGAAATAACCTTGCCCCTTTCCTCGGACGAGCCCGCCCGCGTAGGAGATCGGAAATAAAGTTGAAGTAACCCCTTTCATCTAACCCAGCGCAAAAAGCCTCGCCCTTGATGCGAGACCAAAATATATCTGCGGCTGCATATTTATAGTAACGTTAAACGTGTTTCAAAGCCCGGTCGTTCCTTTAGAAACCGCACGTGTCTGGTAGATGGCGCGGTGGGGCGAGCCAAGAGATGAGGAACGATGCATGGCTGGACAAGGGTGGCATGAAGTACATACACCAGTGGCGTACCAACTTGTTATTGAGTGGGGGGGGAAACCAGACCCCCTCCAGGGCCGGGGGGGGTCTGGTTCCCTCCCCCCCAGCCAGTGTTTGCCCTGCCCAGTGGCGGCTGTTTCAGGGGGGGGGGCAAAACACATGTTTTGCCCGCCCCCCCCCCCCTTCCACTCTGAGAACTGGGGTGCACGCGCCCCCTTGCCCCCCCGGTTGGTACGCCCATGCATACACCCTTCCAATGATCGCCTCCTGCCCGCTACCATGCTGGGCTGTGGAATCCATTCCGAGCGTTCGCCGCACCCCTTTTCCACGGGATTCCATATACCGCGCATCCGTCCATAGCCTAGTGACTCGGCTTTTTTTTTTTTACCTGAGTGATAATCGATGAAAATGTGTATGCCTAATAAAAGCGCCCAAAACACGCGAGACCAAGGAAGTGGTCGATACAGGGCGCCTTGTCCCTTCCACCTTCTTGTTCTTGTATGTGCTTTTTGGCGCCTTTTAAAATGATCATGAACCAACGGCCCAAACGGATGTTTCAATGCACTAAGGTGTATACGCCATGCAAGTTCGTCTGCTCCCTGCGCACCTCGTGTGTTTTGTTGCCCCTCCCTTCCCCAAACGAGCCCACGTGCTATACCTTCTCCTCGATCTCGACAAATGACGGTTTGCGCTTTTCTGCCTCGTCGTGGCTCGCTCCCTGCGCGTTCCATATGTTTCCCTTTGATTAACGTGTCACTGTATTCGTTCCGTTTTGTTTTAAGCTACATCTTTAGAAAACGTTATTAAGCAGGCGAGCTGGTTGTCAATTGACATACTAAAACCAGACGGAGGGCGAAAACAAATGAGGGGGGGGGGCAAACAAAACGTCTCAATACATATCTAATCGTGACGAACCTATTCAGTTCAGCTCACTTCAGTGCCCGAAGCTAGGGTATCAGCGCAAGCGGCTTGTATTTGCGTTTGTTTGTATTAGTAACCATTGATGAACAATAACGTCGACCAAAACAAGGTTGTGTAGTGTGCACATTATAAGGCATGTTTTGCTCTAAATAGAAGCAAAAGTAGGAAGGGTGATAGCTTTTTTTTCAAGTAGCACCTGGAAACAATTTTTTGTTCAGTTTTCATATGAACTAAACTTAATCGTGCAAATTACGTTTTTCACTGAGAAGCAAAATGTAGCTACATGTCTCTTAATAAAAGAGTAATGTGCACCTTTACTGCAATCAGTTTTTCTTTCTTTGCTGAATATGCAACGCGTTAGAATTTGTCTTGTTTTTGTGTTCATGTGCACTTTTACACTCGTGCAAGAGCCCTGAAAAGGCTAACCGTATAAATAAATAAAACAGCCACATAAATCATAATAAAAACTAAAAACCGTGATGGTTGATGACACAGCGATAAGTCAACTTAGTTGAGTCAATGGTGGTTGAAAGGAGGAGGAGGAGGAGAACTGGTGCCCGGCAGTCGGGGCTTGGGCCGCGATGAGAGGTCCGCCGTCTCAAGGAAATCTATAGAATGGTCTTGAAAACCTTCATCCTGGGAACCTATACACGGCGGGACAAAGTGGGACCAAGGGAACGGGATATCGAACCCTAATGCGATTGGTCAGCGCTGCGGAGCTGGCCAATCACAGCAGGGTGCGATGTCCCGTTCCCTTGGTCCCACTTTGTCCCGCCGTGTAGATTAGGACCCTCTGTCGTCCGTGGTGTTTGAGCTTGCTGGTACTGCATCAATCAGAGCAGTAGATCAGATATTTAGTCAGACTAGTATGACGTCTAACTTCAGGTATTTAACAGACATCAAGAAGGAGTCAATGCACGACCACGTGCTGCCACGGTGCTCATGTTCATCCAAACGGGCAGGGGCGAGTATTTTGTCCAAGATCCATTTGTTCTGCAGCAAAAAGATTTAGCTTTGTGTGGTCGAAGCTGCTCGGTGGGCTTGCACACTCGGCAATAACCTCAGCGGCCAACAGAGAACTATACTCAGAAGTTCCGAGCCAGTGGTTCAGGATTTCGGTCGTTTCTTCAGAATGAATTTTTATTGTTGTTGTTGTTATTTAGCTCTATCTTTAAGTTGTAGCCAATGAGGAATCAACACCTTGGAGCTTATTAAAACTGGTGTTTTTCGGGACGTGAAGGCGCAACCGTTAAATCTTTCGCACCCCTTAAATTTTTCCAAATATAAATGTATCAGTAACTTTTGTAAGATGATAATTTTATCACGTTTGTTTCTTGTACAAATTATTAAGTTCATTTTTCCCATACATTTAAATCGATTAGGGCTGAGGTCCCCCAACGCCCTTTTTTATTAATGGGCGTAAACATGCTGTTGCTGTTTTAACTTGTTTTAGTGTAAATAAAGATACCGATGAACACATCACGGTCACATAACATCCTTTGCGAACATATTACGACAAGCATTATTGTTGTGGAGATATTTTACGCAAGCCAAAACTATACAGTAGAAACTTAGCCACCCGTATTTTACTTCAAAATTTGTGTAAATTTTTTGTTTTAATATCTTTGACATCACAGCCGATGTCTGCGCGGTTGCGCATTTCAAGTTCTTCAATATACATAAGTTTTAAAAATACCTGATTTTGCAATTTTTTAATTACTGTTTTAAGACACGTTTACTAAAATACCAAAGGCCACAATATGAAAATTTAAATATGGTTATATGTGCCTGTCTGAGGGTTTGATTATGTGCTGCGTCTACCAGTAATACCGCTAAATCCTGGAGGGGAAAAAAAGCGAGACCAGTAGAGTTAGGTTGGGCATGTCAAGTATTTTCTTAAATATATTTTACGATAATAACTCAATTAATGAAAATAAAAACCAAAAGGTCCTTTTTTAACTCATATCTCATATCTAAAAAAATATTCTCATAACGACACTTCTTACAACGTGTCCCAGATTGTCATTACGCACTGTGAGTAACTGACACGCGCTTTATTTTAATTAAACCAAACAAAAACAGAAAGCCCATGTTCCAGCAAATTCCAGACGATCGCCACGGAAACTCAGCCTGAATTAACACAAGCGCAATGCAACCGCCATAAATAGTAGTGAATAGTAGTGAATGCTAGTGAATATTATGGCGTCACTAATTTTGATAAAAATATGGTGTCATTACTTATTTTGCGATGCGTTGTTCTTGCAAGACACTGCTAATTCTTCGTCTCATAAATGTGAGACGAAGGACTAAATACTGATCCAGTAAATATAAATAGCTAAAAACTCAGCAAAACGCATCGCGATAACCGCTAAGTAGGTGTAATTGACTGACGAAGTAATGACTACAAAGGCGAAGCTAGAGAAAATCTAATTTCTTAACCCAAAATTGCGACAAATATCTGGGGAAAAAAATATTCGCCGTGTTTTGTATTTGTCTCTCCGATCCACAGTCACGGGCTCAAAACTTCTGTAAGTGTAGGTTCTGTGTTCACCGTTGGGCCATCATCGATGGGTAAAATATATGCGCTAAGCAAAAACGTAAATTAAAAGTTCTTGCTTACACTCTAAAAAAATGCGTTGTCCTTGAAAGGTTTTTCGACGGCCCAAGAACACTTTCAGCTCTTTCAAGAATGGTTTCGCCTCAAACACTAGCACCCTTGCGCACTAGAAAGGCAACTGGGCAATGAAGAATTCCTTTACATCAAAAAAGGAACTTAAGAGAACATCTTATAGGTTTTTCCCGAAGATCCCTTTCTGGGAGTGCTTAAAATAACTTTTTCAGGGTGCATAATACGGACAGGCCGAAGAACCCATAGGAATTCTTTTACGACCAGATTTTATTTTATATATTTTTAGACTGTATAGAGACGCCGTAATTTCGGTCTGCCTTTCACGTACGGCAACGCTGGCTGACGCTGTAGATGATACATCTAGCCAGTATAATACGACTGCAACTCTGGGGAGTTTAACGCGCACCACAGAGTAATGCTAGATGAATGCGCGCCGGAGCGACGCTCGTCATGATCGAAATTGGCAAGGGAGGGCGATCGAACCCAAGATCCGTGCGATCTCCGCCCCAGTGCGTTTCGTGGTCCGTTTCCATTCCCGCCCCTGCCTGTTTCGCACTGCGGAACTCGGGATACCTGGGTTCTGTTGCGCTAGCTGTCGCTCCACCTGCTGCAAGCTGCGGTGCGCTATCACACACGCCCACGCTCCAACGTCAAAGTAAAATTGTGTCTCTATGAAGAGAAGTTCGCACTCTCCTAATCGACGGGAACGTTGTCCACAAACTCACGCGCCATTGGAATAATCTTTGAACACCACAATGCTCGTCCAGAATGAATCCCGCTCCCCGGGAGAAAACAGGTGTTTCTAGCAATCCGTTGAGAACAGAACGCCAAGACACGTGCTGGAGGCGAAAATTTCTCCATTGTGTCGAGTTCGCGGTTGCTGAGACCATTTGTGACGCAGTTGTATAAACAGGTTTCACGGAGCTCCTCGCGCAATCCCTCTCCTAACGGTAGACCGAATAGCCTATATCTTCGCTTCCGTAGGAAAGCGGGGACGGCAGTTGTGTGCCCGTCGATAGCTCAGTTGGTAGAGCGGTGGACTGTAGAGGCTTTCCCATGCGGGCATCCATAGGTCGCTGGTTCAAATCCGGCTCGACGGACGGTGTTTTTTTTTCTCGTTTTTTTATGTTTTAAACAGTCTTGGCTGGATGAACGAAACTTAAGTTAAGAATTGGATACACACGAGAGGCAAGATACCACGCAATAAGAAATGATAACATTACGCTCTACAATCAATAAAATTATTACTGGAAAAATATGCGAATGTGGTTGAATTTCCGCAAACTAATAGTAATGAAAATACATTACAATTACTCTTCAAATGTAAGAAACCTAGTTTTACATTAGTTTTCAATTCCTTAAAACACTAATTCGGGAACATTTGATTTCCTGTTACATCGTCCCTGCCACATGCACCTCTAAGCGAGCCATACGGAGCACTCGCTTTGCTGGTGCAGACGAACAACTTCTTTTTTTTCTTTTTTCTTTTTTAGATGTGGCAATATCAGGAAACGTTTTCTTTCTATTTCTCGCGCACAGCTAGACTATGTCGCATTTGGGACAAACGTAATTACGAAAGTAGTGAGGGATTTTCTCGAATTTACAGCTTGGAAGTAATTATTTATATACATGATTAAATTACCAGCCTGGATAAATATTTGTCTACATTACTCATGAAAACAAAAGGTAATCGACATACTGCACTATTCCCAGTAGTGTAATTACAGTAGCGTCATTACAGTATTTGTAATTAGTGCCACCTCTGCGTGCAACGAAGATGGGTCTACTAAGCTACTAAGCGATGCGTCTAGGCGTGCGGAGGACGCGTTAGGATCAACAGCATTACATTCACGACTGCTCGAGAGTCACCCTTTTGACAGGGTGACCGTAAATCGATAACGTTTGAGGTTTGAACGCAGAGTGTTACGGGATTGTTTTTCATGAGATGATCGTGGCGTCACAAAGAAACGTAACAAAAAAGGCGCGACACGACCGCTAAATCTACCAAGGCGCAGTAATTAATAAATATTATTTATTAATTATAAAGGCTGTTAAGATAGGTGCCTTTTTTTCTTTGCCGAAGGTTAGGTTGTTAGATGGCTAACGACTAACGTATTTTTCCTGTTATTTTAAGATTTGGTCCGTCTCATTACGTTACTTGTCACCCGTAACATTTTGACTAAAATTATAGTCACAGTTTTGCTCGAAAAAAGTTTTTCTTCCTCATCTCGATTGAAAACTAAAAAAGCGAGGCAGTGCACTTCTTGTAACGTGAAGTATTTTTTTTATAATTTTGTGGTAATAATTTTATTAATAAAAACAGAAAGCGAAGAGCCAGTTTTTTTATTACAGTTTTGTTTAAAAAATCTTTACAACCAAAACATTTTAGAAGGTGAGGGGTCACTGTATCTTAATCTAAACTTCGTAAAAAAAAATTAGAAAAAAAAAGAAGAAGAAATCTGCATGTTTAGAAATTTGCAAGATGACCATTAGAGGGGTCTCAGCCCGCCAGAAGCGCAATGGACAGTCGTGGACAAGGTAAGCTAAAACCACCGAGCGACGACCGAAAGATAACGGTGGCGCTGCCCCGACAGAAGAAGCAAAACCAGCAGCGAGAGATAGCCTGCGAACGAGATTGCGGTGGCAGGCTACCTGACTCAGCCTGATCATACTTGAAAACTGCACGGCATTGCTGCACGCGTGCTGCTGTACTGGACTCGAGGAAAGCCCTCCCACCTCTTGCCACTTGAGCACAGTGAACGCTGGAGAGGAGGTCGCCTCCTCTCCAGCCTTCGCTCTGCTAAACTGGAAAGGGGCGGGAGGAGTTACCTCTGAACTCTTACTCTGTCACCGACTACAGTTATTACCACTTTTGCCTCATCTGAAACATTATGTAACTGGCACTGGGACAACGAGCTGTGAATAAATCGTCGTATGTAACATTTCACCACTCCAGAATTTCAAGGAATAAACACACTCGCCATTTACAGGAATACAGGTATAATAAAGAATGATTGAAGATAGAGTGAGTAGACAGGCCAGTTGGTTTATGTTACACCTTTGAAAAATCGTCGTCTCCGGTTTTTAAAATGGTGTAATAAAGAATGTCAAATGAGAATTTTTCGCGCACAATACGTGAGTGGAATTTATTGCCCGAGAGTGTTGTGTCCCGTAGCGAGCCAGAGCAATTTTTGGTCTTCACTGCGTGCACTATTTGAGACTTTGAAAAATGTGATCTAAATACGTATGAATGGGTCTGCTATTGTTGTTGTTTGAAACCACTGTGCGTTCCTTTTGAAGTGTCCGTTCCTTTTCTCACTCCTATGAGAGTCCTGCTAAAAACCAGTAATATGTGAAAATAAAAATAAATTAAGAAATAAATAATGAAGTCTGCGGCAAACGTGGGTAGGCAGTAAACATAGTAAAGGCGAATAACATAGAAATACTCCTAAAACGCGGGAAAAGAACAGAGTCTGACAGAAGTGCCCGCATGCTAGTTTACTCCAAAATCTAGCATCCAAATGCTAGCTTTTCTATGTTTTTTTTTTGCTAGTTTAAGTTTTAGTTTTAAGGAAGCGCGACTAGTATCTTCTGGTCTTTGCTTGGTCGTTTCATCTTACCTTGTCCCCGGTTGAACACCCCTAAGTATGCCTCTTATCGGTCAATTGTGTCGATCATTTTCTTTATACAATGTGTAGTATTTGCAAGAGACGTGTCAGTCCGTACCTCGTAAAACAAGGCTATAATGTGTACCTTTGGAACTCAGCAAAAACGCATCACCGTAAAATCAAGCCAGGTATGAATGACTGAAAAAATAAACAGTAAGCGTGCGAAGTTGGTGGACATCTATAGCATCTTGAGCCGGAGACGGCGATCGAAAGATGACAAACAAAAGAGACGATTTCGAAACAATAGATAGTTTTCGAACCCATGCCACGGGCACGGGCTCGAAATATTTGTAAATCTATTTTCAGATTCTCGCATTTAACCGTCAGGCCAGAGGTTGACGGCCAAATGCGCGAAATGTCCGAAAAAAGAAACATTGGTTGTTAAGGACGACAACTTGCTACGCTTTAACTCATGATCGCGCGAAAACGCACCATCAGGAAGGCAACACGATTTAGCTGCGTAATGACGTCATTGAAAATTTTTCAGCACTGCATGTTTATGTTACCGGTTTCTTTCCTCTATTATTATACTCACATTATTTTTCCACGTGTGAATCACTCGTGTAAATTAAAACACATAACACGCCACTCATATTTTTATTCCCAGTCATTCACACCCTGAACAATCATCGATTGGAATAACCTCCCTACACAAACTGCGATGAAGGTGATATAACAAGATTTCACAAACTCATGTGCACTGATAACAACAACTCAATTTTCCTGTGGCCTTCTTAGCTGTCTTCTATTTATAATTATCTAATTTACCCTTTGTTTGTGCACAATTTCTTTTGCTGTCATGTCTATGGTACTTGTTATTTTAGACAATTTTCTGCATTGTTACGTACTTTCCTCCTCCATGTAATGCCCTCCTTTGGAGGGCGTTTAGATGAATTCTGAATAAATAAATAAAAATATGGATCCCGTTTCATACATAAAACAGGTGTTACAGGCAATTTGACTAGGGAGGACGCACTGACATTTGCCAGCGAGAAAATGGCTGCGTTTTCATTGACGTCGAAGTCATACAAACAGGTTTCCCGCACCTCCTTTCCAGTCCCCCTCCTAACGGTAGACCGAATAACCTACATTTTCATTACTCTGCGTATATCAAAGCTCCAGGGAAACTGGTGTACCCGTCGATAGCTCAGTTGGTAGAGCGGTGGACTGTAGAGGCTTTCCCGTGCGGACATCCATAGGTCGCTGGTTCAAATCCGGCTCGACGGACGCTATGTTTTTTATAGTTGCTTTCAATTAGATTTTTTTTTCAGAACCAATTTTCGGACTGCTGTTATCCATACTTTATGCAAGTGAATAAATTATTTTATTTGAAGCAGAGACGTGGTGCTTGCACAGCAGCTCCACAGGCAAACAACATAAACACAATGTTTCTTTGCCTAAAAGCCTTCCTATCTGCTTGAACTTATTGGTTTGAACTCGCAGGTTGCAATGTTAAGACGATATGCGGATATAGTTAATGTCTCTCTACAAAATTGGCACACCTGATGTTTGAACGTCAAACTTGATTAACTTGGAACGTTCAGCTGAATTGAAACGAGGATCTAGCCAAACTGAAGCGTGCAGCCGAATTGAAACTTGCAGATGAACTGGAGATCTAGCCGAACTGAAGCATGCAGCCGAATCGAAACTTCTAGCCGAACTGAGGATGTAGCCGAACTGAAGCGTCCTACCAACTTGAAACTTCTAGCCGAATTGAGGATGTAGCCGAACTAGAGCGTGCAGGCGAATCGAAACTTCCAGCCGAATTGAGGCAACAGCCGCGTGGGCATACCCAACTTGGACTGCACGTGCAATGTCCCCGTGGGTCCCTCCACTGCAGGGTTGGGCAGTATCGCGATACAAATGTATCGCGATAGTATTTTAGAAATATATTTCGTATCTGTATTTCTGTATCGCAATACATTCTTTTCATCAGTATCTGTATTCATGTAACGAAATACATTTGGAATGTTTCTTTGTATCGCAATACAATCACGATGAAATGTATTTCGTTGCATTTCTTAAAAATACTCCCCCCCCCTCCCTTAAAAAAAAAGGAAAAAGTCTGGGCGTTTTTTTTTTTACTTTTGAGGGCACCAGTGTCAAGGAGATACTGGGGCATTGTTACTATACTGACCAAGGTTCCTTCGGATTCTCCAAACTATTTTTCTATAGAAGGGTATGCACTTGGCTAGTTGGTGATCCATATTTCCGAGGGTAAGAGCGCTACTTGCAACTAAAGTTTATTCTCGGAAAACATAAAAAATTTCTATGCGCCCTCTTCTCTCTTCTGAGAAGTGTTGCGTAGTCGGGGACTCAAACCAGGCGGTGTGCCAGGAGTAGAGTCAGAGCATCTGCTGCCGCAGGTCCTTAGGTGAGGATTTCTTGAGTCATTGTTTGTTGGCATCCAATGCCGGCTGCTAACCGTCTCTCTTGCCTTAGCGTACACAGTACACCCAGCCGGCAAAGCTGAGTCACAGTTCGGTGCAGCACGAGCCTGGCGGTGGTTGACTTCAAATAGTAGGATGACTCTCGCAGTGAGGGTCAACACATATTCGAATGCGTCTGCGGCTGTGCCCGCAATATTGCACGGCTCAAGCGTACGTCATCAGCCGACGTGAACGTGACCCGCTGCTCTGGTGATCCGAAACCCAGGAAGGAGGCCAGACGTGGCCTCGCTGTGCCGGCCCAGACTTCGTTACACTTGCGACTCGTCTCAAGTGCGCTGTTTCTCGGAGAGCTCGCACCTGTACCGGCAATATCAGGTCGCAATCCACGAGGTCTTTGTTTGTATGATGCTAGGCGAAACTTGAGGGCTGCAATCCATGCGTCGGTGGCGGAGGGTCGGCAGGAAGGACCTTCACAACAGGGATGTTACCGTATCGGTTTTTTAACCGTAACAGAAGATAAGACGTGTGTTCCAGGATGCTTTAGGTGGTACACTATTCTCATAAATTCCAAATGACACTGCCTGCACGATCTTCAACGAGGTAACCTACAACGAAAGTACGTATTGTCGTTTCATACAGCAGCGTGGTATAAAGTTTCATGTTCAAGGCCACACCTACAGATAAAGAATACCAGTTCATTTCACCGCGACGTCATGTGATCAATGTTGACAGGGGCGTGGTGACGTTTTGATCAGATTTAGGGTGACAGAGAATTTATTTAAAGGTCGAAGCCTTTTCTCATGCCTCCTCAGACAGACAGGATGTCAGGAAAGGGACCGCGGTCAGTCCTTGATGGAACGTTTTTTTTTTAGCCCACTGAAGACTCCTCGTCGTCCGAAACCACTACCTTCAAGGCAAAGTATCAAGCCTACGGGAAAGTAATTTCGGGATCAAAAACTTCCACTTCAAACTTCAAGCTTTCACAATGTTGGCGTCTCAAACAAATTTGAAAAATGTATTGCAGTATCAGTATTTTTCTGTTTGCATTTCTGTCCTTCCTAAAATGTATTCCTGTATTTGTATTTACAAAGACTTTTTGCCTCTATTTAAAATGTATTTCCGATACGTATCGCGATACACTTTTACAGATATATTTTAGTATCAGTATTTTAGCTACTATATTAATGTATCCTAGTATTTGTATTTCCAAATACATTTTTGAGTATTTTTGCCCAACCCTGCACCACTGCTATACGGCAGAAAGTTTAGCATAGATGTGGACTCCAAGGGGCAAAACGCGGCCCAACTTCAACTACTTGTGCAACTCCAAAAATGACACTTTTCGCTGTAATAGAGAATATTTACTGCACGTTCTGGACATTCAACGAAAGAGATTGGCTTAACTTGATATCAAATCACCTAGAATTGCAACGTTAAGCGTGGAAGATAAATTTTAGCTAACTTACTACTCAGCGTGTATGTTGACAAGACCGTTTCACGAGGGACGGATTTTTTTACACGCAGAGTATTTAATTCGAGGGTAAATTCCAAACACTCTTTTGGGAAGGTCGTACATGTTCCAACACTAGGTGTCAGCAGCGGCTCAAGCTGACTATGTATCCCGATTAGTCCAACAAGATTTTATATGGAAATATGCACGGACATTTGTTCCATTTCGTGCACGTGAAATGCCCAATCTCCCATGGTCTTACCCAAGACATTTTATTTCTCTATCAAAATGTATCAAAATGGTAATATATTTTTAATTGTCTGTTTTCCGTCCGTTTTATATTATTATTATTTTTTGGGGGGCTGTTGGGTTACAATGTCAGTATTGAACCAGCTCGCTCGCACTCTTGTTTTAGTTTCAATGATCTTTCCCGTAAACATACGGGAAAATTGAGGCATGCTCAGTTTGGGACGCGCAGCAATACCCCGCAAAGTAGGGAAATGATGAAATGACCCCGAACGAGATGAAGTTCCCAGGGAGACCTCATGTGGGCTGCACGACAGCCCACCGTGGGCCCCGCGAGGGAAACCTCATGTGGGCTGCCTATCCCAGGCCTCCTGTGGGCCTCACGACGAGGACCCTTATTGGCTGCCTAAGTAGACACACTGTGGGTCCCACGAGGGAAGCGCATGTGCGCTGACCAAGTAGGCATCCTGTAGATGCCCTGAGGCAGCCAAGGTGGGTTTCCCACGTGGGCCCCACTTGGGCCGGACTTGCAAAACCGACGTGGGACACACGTGGGATGTTCGAGTGGGACACTTGTCGTAATAATTTAATTTTAGTAAGTCAAAAACCAATGGCATGTTGTGAAGCTCTTTAAAAAAATTATGACAAGATTTCCTGCAACGTGCCCACAAAGGCTTACGATGTGGCAAGTTCTAAGTACCTTAATTTAAGCTAAAGTAACTAAAAACAAAAAGTCTCATGTTCACAAAAATATCAGGGCGGGCGGCATGGGGTCTCCGTCCTAATCGTTCCACGAGCAATTTCCCTCCATAATTAGGACTCTCGCTATGACATTATGTCACGTCTTTTTTTCTTTCTTTTTTCTTTGGCGATTTGTCGTTTTTGCAGGAAAAGACCTGCTTCCCTCTAAGCAAGACTTTATATAAGTGCAAAACTCTGCAAAACGCATCGCAGTAAAAATTAGGAAGATTTAAATTACTAAAAAATTAAAAATATGCAGAAGAAGCTAATGGATATCTAGCATACTGAAGCCAAAAAGGTGACAAGAAGGTGGCAAGCAAAATATATTCAGGTTCTCCTTTCAGTTTGACTCCCTGTGACACACACACAAAAAAAGCTAAAACCTGATATAGAGGTATTTTTATTATATATTTATTAATACTGCCAACCCGAATTCAGGATGTCACGGGAGTGATAGTTAATCAAAAGGGTAGAAAGCATAACAAACGACAAGATATACTGTTCTCAAAAAATCCCGTCCAAAACGACAAATACTAAAAAGCAACCCCGTAGCGCTGCAAAACAACAAACGCATGTTTAGATTCCCGCTTTTTAGCGTCCACACAGGGTCAAATGTATGTGCACCACGACAAACAAAAAATGGCGTTCACCTGTATAGAGAGAAGTATGCACCCTCGTGATAGGTAGTAAGGATGAGCGCAAAGACAGACCAGGAAGACTCCAAGAAGTGGCGGCGTAATGACGCTATCAGAACAGTCCTTTCGCAATGCATCCTCATGGCACACCGCTTTACTTTTATTTAACATAAATCGTGTTCCCAATAGAAAACAGTTAATAAAATTGCATACAATCCGACAAGACGGACAAGACATGGGCCGGCCCGGGAATATCTTTATTGCGTCGGATCTGGGGTAGCTGGGCCTATTAGCGACCTTGTTAGACAAACAGGTTTCACTCAGCTCTTTATGCAGTCCCTCTCCTAACGGTAGACCGAATAACCTATTTCTTCGCTTGGGAAGGAAAGCGCGAGTGGCGATACTGGACCCGTCGATAGCTCAGTTGGTAGAGCGGTGGACTGTAGAGGCTTTCCCGTGCAAACATCCATAGGTCGCTGGTTCAAATCCGGCTCGACGGACGCCCTGTCAGGGCTTAAATAAGATACACACGAGAGGCAGATATGACTCGTACTAAAACTGTGCTTGCTAAGTGTTCCGGAGATATGACTGACAAGGTGGATGTCGAGTGGTGTTGGAAGATGCATGCTGTTAAAGGTGACGCAAAAAATATTTGATCAACGCGTTGGTTATAATTTTATTAAAAGGCTAACAATTGGCGCATGTCCCTTGCTATATTACCATTTCGTGATTCCAATTACTTGCACTTATTACCCACCTCGTTCAGAGTAAATTAGTCAAAAGCTTTTCCTTTAGACTAGTGAAACTTGCTATCTGTCAACTAAATAAAAAATATAAAAAATGTGCGACACTAAAGCGTATCCCATCAAGCATTTTAAAATAAATATTTTATATTTAATAAGACAACGCGAAGAGCGAAATTAAGATTGCAAATATTATCTTTACCTTCCTTATAAAAAAATATATATGGCGAGATTTAGAACAGGTCCACGAACGCAATACCAAAATGTGGAAGTGACAAATTATAATTTAAAACATTCATTTTATCTAGAATATATAAAAACAAAAAGTCGAATGCTGAGACCAATCCAAGACGACCGCCATGTAAACTAAGCGACACTGTTAGCGCGAACAATGATCACCAGTTTTTATTTCGTTTTCTTTTTCCCTAAAATCTAATGGCTGTCATCAAAACAACTATGGTGGTTGTAAGCGCTCACTTTGTGCACTAACACAAGGATCAAAATTTTGTGTCCAATAATTCCCTCATGTAATAAAATTTGAAAAAAATCGTCGATTTCTTGTTTGAAATAACGGTGTCACGTAGTCTACTGTCCTAATCAAGGCTATTGATATAAAATGATATGGCGTCATTTCTATTCTTGTGCGATGTGTAGCTTTTGCGGGAAACAGAGTGCATCTCGTGAAAGAAAAGCCATAAAAAATCGCTACGGTACTTAGCAAGACGCTTCGCAGTTAAAACTACGTTGGTGCAGAAGACTAAAAATAATCATTATGCAGGCAAAATCGGTGGATGCACAGAACCTAGAGCCCGAAAGTGCGGCAGAAACGTTCCAAGCAAAATGAACGGTGTCTTTGTTGCGTGGCTCCCGTGCCACAAACAAAGCAAAAGGTGCTATAAATATATACTCAATTATTTATTTTTTGATGATGCTACTTTGAATTCCGGTTGTTATATGACTGATGGTAATTCAAAATCATACAAAACCTTGACAAATGACAGCACAAATGCGATTCTCGAAAATCACAAACAAAATGACGAATACTAGTATAAAGTAGCACCGTTGAGGTGCGTAACAACCAACGTATGTTTAAAATCCCGTTAGTTCCCGTCCACCGCGGGTATAATATATGCGCTCCTCGATGTAAAAATAGTATTGTAGCTTTATAAAGAGAAATTTTCACTCTCATCATATACATTAAGATTGTGAGCAAGCACGCCGCAGGAAGGCTCCACGAAGTGGTTGCATAACGAGCCTTCGGAATAGCTTTCGAGCCCCGCGCGCTCATGTTACTGCCTTATTTTTATTCAATTTGACGCAGGTTCCAGGAGAGAACAGTCGCTACATGCGTGGCGGCCTGGGAATTCCTTTGTTGCTTAAGGTTTGGGGTCGTTGTGCCTACCTGGGATGTTCTAAGACAAACAGGTTTCACATAGCTCCTTCTGCAGGCCTTTTCCTAACGGCACCCCAAATAGCCTATATCTCCGCTTGCTTACGAAAGCCCCAGCGGCAGCAGTGTGCCCGTCGATAGCTCAGTTCGATTCTTCTTCCGGCCGCCGCAGCGAAAGGACGCAGAATCATGAGCTCCGCAGGAGCGGTGATAACGGCCCCCGCCGGCCGCGGTGACTCTGCTTTTTCCGGTGACGAAGACTACCGAATTGCTCTACCCCAGCTGCCTTCAGGCGAAGCGATGAGGCGTGCCGTCGTACTACATGGCGACATGGCTTCTCGTCCGTACCGGCTCGAGGACTTCCGTAGACCACTCGGCGAAGCCGGTGTCCTCGGGGAGGTGGCCAGGATCGGGGCGTTTCAAATGTCCCATGTCTGGCTGCTAGACCTGAAAACTGATGCGGCTAAGCAGAAGCTTCTCGGAGCCGGGCAACTCGTCGTCAAGGGGCGCAAGTGCCTCATCGTGGACCCGTTCAGGCAGGAGTTACGGGTAAAGCTCCATTGGGTGTCGTTCGGCGTCACGAACGACGCCATCCACCGGGCCTTCGCCGACTACGGAGACGTGAAGGAAGTGGCGCACGAGCGCTGGAAGGTGCCGGGGTTCGACGGCGTCGAGTCTACCACCCGCATCGTGCGCCTCATTCTCCGTGAGGGCGTCAGCTTAGACCGTCTACCGCACCAGCTTCGGCTGGGTGGTGGCATGGTGCTAGTCGTTGTGCCTGGGCGGGCCCCCCTCTGCCTCCGGTGCCGCATGACGGGCCACATCCGACGCGACTGCCGGGCCCCCAGGTGCACCGAGTGCCGTGCCTTCGGGCATGAGCGGGCCGACTGCGTCCGCTCCTACGCCCGTGCCGCCGGTCGAGGGACGTACGACGACAACACCGACGACCTCATGGATGAGGACGAGGCGGAGAAAGCGGCTGCACCCGCCGGCACCCCAAGCGAGCTGCCGAAGGAGGAGGACGACTTGACCGACACCGCCCGCACAGTGGGGAACACCCTGTCGCCGCAGCAGCCGTCGACCACTCCTGCCCCTCCGCAGGCAGTTGAGCCTCAGTCAACTGCGGCCTCTTCCCCTCCGCAAGCTGCTGAGACCCAGACGGCCACACCGCCTGGGAGCACCCAGGCGGGCGCGGCTCAGGCTCCTGAGGTTGGACCCGCCCAGCAAGAGGAGGACGCCGAGCCTGGCTCTGCAAAGCGCCCGCGTGAAGATTTCACAGAGCCCTCCAAGGAGGGAAGGCAGCGACAACACGAGAAGAAATGGAAGGTGGTGGAGGGCTGGAAAGGCTTGGACAGCCAGCCGCCGCCTCCGTCACCGATGGACTGCGACAAACTGGTTCAGTAAGCCACTGTGCGAGCGTACTGCCCCGTGCGACGACGATCTTCAAAGGTAAGCGCCGCGCGCTTAGTCTGGCCCTTCTATAGCTCATGGTCTCGATCGAAAGGCCTGTACGACTTGCGACCCTCAACGTGCGAGGGCTCGCGGACCGACGAAGGCAAAGACAGCTGTACCGCTTGGTCGTAGACCACGACCTCGATATTGTCGCACTTCAAGAGACCAAGGTCGAGGGGGAGGACCAGACTGAGCGCATGGTGCGGCCTTTTACGGCCCGCTACGATGTTTGCGTCAGCCGTGCCGTGGGGGCGTCCGCGGGGTGCGTCCTTCTGGTTCGCCAGTGCCTAGGGGCAGTAGTCCAGGCCGTTACGACTTGTGAGTCGGGGCGCCTTGTGGTTTGCGATTTTTCCTTTTCGTCGATTGAATGGCGGGTCATTTGTCTGTACGCGCCTACCAGAGTTGGGGAGAGGAGGGCCTTTTTTGAAGGCATTCGGTATTATTGTAACTGTCCGCGACTTGTTATCCTGCTTGGGGACTTTAATTGTGTGTGCTCGGCAAGCGACAAAACAAGCTCTACACCATACATAGACGCGAGCACTGAGTGTTTAAAAGACTTAATTAACGAGTTTGGATTGGAGGATGTTGGAGACTGTATCCGTAATGGGCAAGTTCTAAAATTTACTCACTTTCAAGGGCTCAGTCACGCCCGTCTAGATCGAGTGTATGTGTCTTTGGATTTAGTTCCGCTTTGTCAAGATTATCATGTGGGTCCAGTGTCCTTCAGCGACCACTGTCTGGTTAAGTTTTCCCTACGTAGTAAACGTGATTTTAAAAAAGTGTTTCATTGGGAATTATGGAAATTAAACGCGAAATTAATGCAAGATGAAATTTTCATGCGACGAGTTCAGGCAGCGATAGAACGAATGACAGACGAGGACAAATCTATTGGGCATGGGTCAAAATGGGAAATATTTAAACAGGATATAAAGATAATGGCCATAGAAAGAGCTAGCGTCATTAAAAACGAAGAAAAGAAAGTGGAAAAGGCAATGCGCTCGAACTTGACGACGCTAGTAAAAGAAGAATGCCGATCGCCGGGACTTTTTAAGGACGATATTTTATATTTGAAAGAAAAACTCGAGCTGTTAGATAAAGACCGATATCGAGGCGCGCTTGTGCGAGCTAGAGCCGACAGGCTGATAGCAGGCGAGTTGCCTACAAAGCGAGCGCTAGGTATGGAAAAGAAGTACGCCCGCCGGAATGAGATTGCAGAAATTGAACACAATGGGGTCGTCACGAGCGATGGTGCCGAGATCGAGAGGGCCTTTTTTGATTATTACAGCGCATTATTTTCTTCCAATCCTGTCAATCTAGAAGGTTTTAAAAGTGATTTTTTGGCGTTTATGCCGAGACTCGACGACGAAACAAAATCAGTTTTAGAAGGACTCATTACAGATGAGGAAGTTAAGACGGCAATTGAAGCTTTGAACCCCGGCAAGTCCCCTGGACCGGACGGGCTAAGTGCGGCGTTTTATAAAGCGCTCAAGCATACGCTGGCTCCTGTTTTAGTGGATGTTTTTAACGAGGCTTTTAACGCAAAGACTCTTCCACCTTCTTTCCTAACGGCTCATACCGTCTTAATTCCTAAAACAGAAGATGTCATTAAACTTAGGCAGGTTAAATCCTATCGGCCCATCAGTCTGACCAACGTTGACTACAAAATCCTCATGAAAATTTTAGCAAGTAGATTGCAAAGTGTAATAACCGAACTAGTTGGTTCTCACCAAACATGTGGGATAAAGGGTAGGTCAATTTTTACAAATACGCACACAGCGAGGTGTGTCCTCGAATGTTGTGATGCCATGCATAGTCGCGTTGCCATGCTTCAGGTGGATCTTGAGAAAGCTTTTGATCGGGTACCACACGACGTCCTTTTAGCTGTTCTTGATCATGTAAATGTAGGATCTGTTATACGGGAAGGAGTTCACATGGCGTATAGTGGCAGTACGACTAGCCTAATAGTAAATAAGTCAGTCGGAAAACGTATTCAGGTGCAGCGTTCTGTGCGCCAAGGATGTCCTTTATCCCCCTTCTTTTTTGCATGTACATAGAATCATTTTGTTTAAGTATCATTAGAAATAGCAAAATAAGTGGATTTAAGCTACATTCATCCGAAGTGCGCGTTTTGGCCTACGCAGATGATATTGCCTTGTTTTGTTCAAACAAAGAAAGCATTGTCGAAGCGGTTAATATAATCAAGTGGTTTTGTAATGTCAGTGGGAGCGCAGTAAACTGGGACAAGTCTCTCGGTTTTTGGCACGGGGATTGGTTTTCAACGCCGAGCGTGTTCGCGAATATAAAATGGGTATGCACTCCAGCTAAGTATTTAGGTGTGCCCCTGGAGTACTACCGCGATAGTGAGCCTTACTGGAGCAGACAGGTATTGGAGCTCCGTGACAAAGCGGAAAAGTGGAGGGGAGTGGGTTTTCTATTTTTGCGCGTGCCACAGTGTGTAATTTATTTCTTGTGAGCAAGCTGTGGTATGTGCTGCAAGTGTTACATTGTTCGCGAGTGAATGTACAAAAATTGCATCGCGTTTTCGCAGTATTTATTTGGGGCTCCTCTTGGGAGAAAATGAGCAGACTTAATCTTTTTCGCCGTGTCCGCGAGGGTGGACTGGGCTTGTCGCACCTGTTTTTGCGTCAGGTAGTAAATCGTTTTATATTTTTTCGTGACACACGGGATCCGTTCTTGCGAACTGTATGCCAAGTAAGGCTAGGTCGGGTCCTGCCAGAGTTTATAGTGTCTTCTTCAAGTGAGCCAGGGGGCATTCATGGGTATTTCAAAGAGCTAGTGGCGTCATGCCGATTTTTAGCAGCACGTTTTTCTTTGGACTATTTGAGTGAAGTGACACGCAAAAGGTTGTATAAAGATGTTTGTGATGTGGTCTTCCCTGCTCCTATGTACAGAGTTTTGTTCTCCTCAGGCACAGGCCTGGACGTTTTAAAAAGAGTGAAAAGAATGCAAGTGCCTCCTGGCATCAAGACCTTTTTCTTTAAATTGCACACCGATACTCTGCCAGTCAAAACCTGGATGGAGGAGAAGGGCCTGTTCGTTCCCTGGGGGGTTCACTGTTTTGTCTGTAAAAAGCCGGAGACAGTTGAACACGTATTCCTGGAGTGCTGGGACGGTGTCTTTTTGTGGGACGTCCTTCAACGCACCCTGAAAAAAGAGCTACCGCTAGACCCACACGGGATCAGGTACCTGTCGGTAGAAAACGAGGGCGGTGTTCCGTACGATCTGGTAATGTTATTATGTTTGCATGGAATCTGGAGATCTCGGATGGCCGTGCGCCATGCTGACAGAGATGTGCGGGAGGCACGGGAGTATTTTCGAGAAAGTATTATTTCATTTGTTGAAGTTTGTAAGGTCCAGCAATGTGTTCCTGAGTGGCTGCCACATATTGAACGGCTCTTGACGATGGAAAAGTTTTAACCGCATGATGCTAGCCAAAGGCTGGCTGGCACTTTTATTCCTTACCTTGTATTAGAGTGTCGTGTCTGTACTTGTGCTTTTGTCCGGCAATAA
>JAZHYW010013540.1:0-41933 GCA_037355805.1 Ixodes ricinus
ACAGGGAGGTTTGTTAATATTAGGGCCAGGGAGCATTCTCTTTCCCTCCGCTCTTCATCGTCTGGACACCTTGCAGTTCACTGTGATAGGTGGTATGTGTTCTCCGGGTTTTCACGGAAATTAAAAGAAATTTACGAGGCGTTTTTTTATTCTTACCTACGGAGGCGGACACGGGTGTTAGTACCCCGTCCGTGGCTTTGGTGAATGACGAAGTGTCCTTTATCAAGAAATTCGCAAATTCGTTTAAGTGTTTACAGGCGTGCGTCAAGGAGGTTGATTATCTTTTATCTATCTTGCTTCTTCTATGCTTTCATTTCTGTTCCTCGCAGGCGTAAATTTCAGTTGCCAGTCAGCGTTGTGTTCGTTCGATTGTCGTTCTTGTCCTTATCTTTTATTTTGCGCTGTTTCAAAGGTCTTAAAAGCAGGGACTCAAACCGAAAAATAAAGGTTTCGGTTACGGTTACGGTTACCGCTTCCTGTTGATAACGGTTTCGTTTCGGTTTTTTACGGTTTCAATTTTTACGGTTTCGGTTACCGGTTACACGTTCCTAAAAACCGGTTTATTTCGGTTTTTCCAATACTGTGTTTAATTGGAATGCTAGACAGCCGTTTTATAATAAACGGTTTAAAGAAGTCCCACATATCCAACAACGTGAAATTCAAGGAGCTTAGAAACGTCTTAACACTTCTAATTGGTCAAAATTTGCACACGTTTCTAGCTCCAACGCTTGTTCACTACATCTACTTACATTCTATGGTTTGATACCCGAGCATACGTGTTACTTCCGCTACTGGGGATCATCGCATTCTATATAAAAAAATTGAAAAAAAAACAATATTCCGACTTGTTTGTTTGGCAGCATTTGTAGATAACCCTAAGAAAGTTCCCACTGAGTTCTGGAAGAGCCATTCGCACCTTCTCGTCCCTATAGTTTATTTCAACCTAATACATGCAGACGCGCCCACACTGACGGAAGGAGCAGAACTATAGCCATCCTCTAGTAAAATACTGCTAAGTGGAATAAAGTAATAAAATTCAGAGCTGAGCTAGTTGGTGAAAGTCATACATAATATAAATGCAATAGCCCAAAAGAAGGAAGACTAAGGAGCTGAACGAACAACACAGAAACAACACAGAAAGCTGCAGAAATGTGTCATGCGTTGTTCGTTCCTTTCCCTAGTCTTCGTTGTTGTGCTATGTTACACCTACGTCATGTTTGCTATTTCCAAGCAATTGCCTATGGTTATCGAAGCGCACGTCTGCCGCTGGCTGATTCTGTGACGCTAGAAAAATGGTGCATTTGTATATGTATAAGAAAAACTGAAAAAAAACTTATGGACGGAAAAAATGAAAACAAAGTGCGGACGTACCTTATTTATACTGTATATATATATATATATATATATATATATATATATATATATATATATATATATATATATATATATATATATATATATTCGAAATTATGCAGATGAATGAACAGTACTTCATCGTATGAATCAATGTTTTACGAAACCGCCGAAAGCCAAAAATAAATGGCGGAGCCAAGATTTAAACTCTGGGCCTCCCAATGTCCTGTCGGGTGTGCTTATATTATATTATATTATATTATATTATATTATATTATATTATATTATATTATATTATACAGGCCCCGGGCTACCTGGCATTTTGAATTCCTCTTTATGGCTCTGGGTTTTTCCTTCTTGGTCCACCTGTTTAACACAGTTTCAGACCAAATTCCTCTTTCACCCAACTGACTTCCCTTTCTTCTGCGTGTTTGGTCGACTTTGCCGCACTGCCCACCGCTCCACCTTCCCCGCTACCCAACAGCGCATAGGCAGATGCCTCCGGAGTCGGTTTTGGATTACTTACAGGGGCTATGCGCAGGCAATCATAGCCCCTCTGCCGAGGCTAATATACCTCTGGGAAGGACTCGCCGCGTTCTGGTGCGCGTGCATTGGCGAGAAAGGGACTCTTCTACAAGCGGACAACACAGCTTTGGCTCTAGCGCTGCACCGTGGCCACGTGACCGTTGCCATGGACGAGCTTTGCCTTGGGCTGTTGCCAGTGCCGTCTCTCTTCTTTTCTTAAGGAATATATGTCAATAAAATGGGTAGCGTCGGTCATGAGCCCCGCCGACCTGCCGTTGTGGGCTTGACACGCGATGGCAAGCCGGCGGGCAATTGAGTCCTCGCGCTCTCAGCGCGAGACATCTTTTCCTTCTCGTGCAGAGGGCGGCGGACGAATCGAGGAAACGTCCGAACGGTTTCCTGAGCTTTTCAATAAATGTTAATAAATAAATAAAGAAAGAAAAATGGCACAGGGAATAGCCCAAGGCAGCTCGTCCATGGCCGCAGCGCAGTGCGAGAGCGAAAGCCTGTTCTCCGTGCGCAGAAGTGCTCCTTTCGATACTCTGTTTCACCTTATGATGTACCGCAGAAAAGGCCACAAGCGGGAGCTCCTTGCTCTGGGGCAGATCTCGGTGGCACAAGCTCTCGTGACTTAAGAGCAGCTGCCAGCGCTATGAGCTCGCGCTTCTAGCCTCCGCTGCGGTACAACATAAGGTGAAACGGAGTATAGGCAATTCACGCGCACCACAACACGGCGAGTCCTTCCCGAAGGCATATTGGTCTCGGCAGAGAGGCGATTATTGCCTGCTCACAGTCCCCAACATCTACGCCGTAACCGAATCCGGAGGCATCTGCTCATGCGCAGTTGGGTAGTGGGGAAAAAGGAGCGGTCGGCAGTGCGGCAAAGTCGGCCAAACACGCAGAAGAAAGAGAAGCCAGTTGAGTGAAAGAGAAATTTGGTCTGAAACTTTGTCAAACGAGAGACGAAGAAGAAAAAGCCAGTTATAGAGAGAAAAGTAAAATGCCAAGTAGCCCGCCGCCCCCTAGAGCGCCTCCAGCGATTGAAGGACGCGAGGAATGGCTCAGAGCCGTTCTGGCGTGTGCGAAATGGTGTCATCGGCTGTGTCGAGCCTGAACCCAAGAAAACCCATGCGTCGCGTGCGCTCTGCTCGTGTCGCTTAGGTTTAAGCGAAATCCCGACCGCAACAAGTCCTCCACGAGGAGGCGCACCGTAGACGCCAACCTGTCTGGGTCGGGACGGGCGCACAACAAGTTGTCTAGTGAGACCAAGCCCAGAGTCCACGCGCGCGCATTTCTCTGGCAATGGTTGTTGCGAAGAGCTGCCTGTAAAACGGCGCCGGGTGTATCACGAAGGTCATACGTCAAAAACGGCGGTAACGGCGGCCTACTCTAAATGTGGTCAGGGTACGGGAGGAGGGATGAAGTGCGATATGGTAAAGGACCTCGGCAATGTCGAGCTTCACCATATACGCTTGAAGCGGGAGGAGGTTCACTTTGATGGCCTGGGGTAGCGGAGTCAGGCAGAACTGAGGTGCCTGGAGGTAAGGAGTAAGTGCGGCGCAGTCCAAAACAAAGCGGGACTCGGTGGCTGACTTGGATACGAGGAGGACGGGGTTGAAGTACAGACCACGTGCGTTCGATGATGCCGCCAACATGTTGGTTCTGGCGGCATCGATCGTGGGGACCTGGTCAGGGAGAGGTGGGCAGGCCGTAAAGCAAGAAGCCTTCATGCAGCAAATGGAAAGTGCGCCGAAGTCGGGCGGCCCGTGAAAACTATGCCTCAATAAACATTGCCCAGTCAACTTGAGGTGCCTGGGTCGGGCAGACTGACGGCGGAGGTCCCATCGCTTTCGACTTGTAGGCAGTGCTACCCAGGTCCGAATCGGAATCTTCAACGTCGCTTTGTTTGTTTGTAGTGTGTTCCTTTGTGTTGGTGTGGTTTTCCTCCTTGCCATCGTACATGCCGAAGGAGTCGTCATCGGCGTGGGGCGCGATGACACTGTCGGTCCTGCTGAGCCACGCCCGTATTCGCTCTGCGGCGGTGGCCGTCGAGTCCGGATCCAATGGGTCGTTTTCTTCGGTCCATCATCAGGCAAGGGATGAAAAAGCAGAGGCGCCAACTTCGCAAAATGCATGGGCGAGAACGTCCTCGACCGGGAAAACGTCCAGGAGCAGACGACCGTGCCGTCGATTACGGCACTGGTGGGTTTTGAAGACCCATGGTAGCTGCCGGACTCATAGTTAGGGGGGCCTCTTGAACTTGGTGCCTGGGCGGTAGCTGGTGTTCGCGGGACCACGAGACGTGTGGCGTCCGCGTCGAAGCTGGTTGGGTAGTTGGTCGGGGAGCTCTCTGAAAACCTCGGACTCGAGCCTGTACGTCTGGGATACTATAGCCGTCCTCTAGTTCCCTCTGGCAACGACGTGGAAAAGTTCCAGTCTATCGAAAATGAGGTGCAGGTGTTTGGTGAGCATGGTATCCCAGGAGAACCGATGCGGGTTGAGATGACGGATCTCGTGGACATCTCTCGTGGACATCTTTCGTGGACAAACTTCTGGTGTTCTGGGCGAGGTCGCGCAGAATGTCGTAGGCCTGACGGACCCTCGCTTCTGGTCGCTTCTGGAATGGGCGGTGGGGCTCCAGTGCAGGTAGTCGGATCGCGTTGGTGACTCTCGTAGAAATGATTCCCGTAGAAGCCATGCCTCCGGCGGAAGCATGGAAAGTGCCACGGCGATGCTAGAAGCGATCTCTTGGCGCGTCTGTAGATGTTTGAGCTTACCGCGCTGACGTTCGAATAGCTCGCGCTAAGAGTTCTGCGACAGGGACTGTTGAGACTGCTGGCCGTGTGGGGCGAGACCGACCTTGGCATCAACGATGGAAGCGGGGCAGCTCCCAAGGTTGAGGCGAAGGAGGCAGAAATGGCATCCCCCGTCTGTTGGACGAGGGCGCCTCCGTCATTGGCGGCCAAGTGCGTTGGCGCGTTCGACGACGAGGCATCCTTCTCCTTGGCTTGTTCTCTTGTCATGCTGAGATGCGTGGCAGTGCCGGTGGCTGCCACTGGGTTCGGAAGAGAGTCTCGGCAGGAAAAGAAAAAACTTGGAAACCCTTCGGACGTTTCCTCGTTCCTTCCGTCGCTCCCGGTTATATATATATATATATATATAGACCATGATATCTATATTGTCAAATACGTCGTACATAGATCATGCCTGAAGGTTACGTTGTTCTACGTCACCTGCATATCTGGGTCTTACAACGCTCTCGACCTCAAGCTCTACATGCCTATATCTCTTATCCACTATATATATTAATGTATAATAGATATATCAATATACAAAGCGCGATCTCGAACCTATTGTTCACATATTTTTACTATCTGGCTGTACTTATTAAGTGCGCTCGTGATCAGTTTCAGACTAAATGAGATAGCGCAGGTGTTCAGCTTCTGTCAGCGCCAGCTGCTGCATGAGTGGTCAATTCACCTAGATATCTTGAAAGACGGGCTCTAGTTCGGTTATGATTTGCAGAAGCTGAGATGACGTGCACGCACTGCCAGCAAGTGTGGTGAACCAGTCGCAATCCTTGCACAATCGAAACAAGACGGTACTGGACGTCCTAGCTCCACAGGTCAATGCGACCTTCGAGATAATAGCACACAGAGAGCTGGTCCGAACTTCGTAGTCCACCTCAACCTTAGTAAGACGGAGACTGTGTATTAATCGGATCAAGGAACCAGCCCACGAGACAGCGACTGTTGCGAGTTCAATCGCAAGCTCGTAGCCTAATTCCTCGCAAGCTCGTATTTGCTTCGATCGGTAATAGTCAGACAGATTCATAACCACCTTCTCATCATGCTTCCAGTATATGCATATAGTATAGTATATATATATATATATATATATATCATACAAAGCGCCAATGTCGAACCTCTGATATATTTTTTCTTTCTGTGTTGTTTCAATATCGTCGCTCGCGACACGTTTCAGACTAAATGAACACCAGGTTATTTTTACGCCAGCTCTGCATGATGGTCAATTTACCTCGTTTATTCAAACTGGCTACTGCATGTCAGGAACATCGGTGGTTTTGATAGAACTGAGCTTGATGGACATCTGAGAATTCTAACTTATTAGTTAATACCCTGAAGGCAACACGTAGTGAATACATGTAGCGATGTAGGAGTGTGGCAGATTTAGAAACAGAGACTTTTTTTTTATTATAAGCTCGACCACTGAGTCCAACTAAGCATTCTTAATCCTGAAGTTAGATTGAACGGAAATATATTACCAGATGCACCACTCGCCGAGAGTATCTCTGTCAAATGGCCACAGCATTTAAAGATCTCTCCTTCAGGTCATACTTGAGAAAAACTAATATTTTTATATTTCGGTTAATATTGGTTAAAACCGGTTACCGGTGAATAATTTTCGGTTACGGTTACGGTTACGGTTTTTATAAATTTTAAATAACGGTTTCGTTCCGGTTACGGTTACTGAAAAAATTTCGTTCCTAAACGGTTTTCGGTTTCGGTTACGGTTACGGTTTGAGTCCCTGCTTCCAGGGCGTATTCCGGATTTTCTGGAGCCGCCGCAGTTTCAGCAGACAAGGTAAAATCTTGCTCGCATCGCAGAGCTGTCATCCGCGTCCAAGTCTTCATCAAATGAAACGTGGCCCGGTACTTTTGCTCAAGGGTGAGAAGAAGGCGGTGGCGGGGATCCATGTACACTGCTGCACAGAAGACATCCGTGGCAAGAAGTTGTCGCTCCCTCTTTTTCATTGACTGGACCAAGGCCTTAGCGAACGGCGATGATATCTTGGAAGTGTCCATGGAATATCTCAGCCATGCGCCGTATAAATCTCCTACAGTGAGCTGTTCCTTCTGCAATGGCTTCGTCGTCACTTCTGCCGGGCGAAGGAATACTGCGAGCGTTTCGACTTACGCCCATACGTCTTCAGTCGACCTGGAGCTTGCTTCTTTTGAGAGCAACCCTCCAGCGAAGCCTCTTAGTTCAAGTTGCCTGGTGAACATATATGCAGCTTGGACATCCACCGTGTTGGACAATCAAGCATTGGTTTCTTCAATCCTAGCTTCCTGATCAGGGACATAACACATTGGACACGTAGTCTCTTAACAAGCGCACAACTTTCTCCAGTTTGCGCGAATGTTTTTTTGTTTTTTTTACATTTTTGGTTTATTTTTAAGGTTACTGTGTTTTTTGCCACGCACTTTTCATGCTACCTGACTTCAGCGTATGAACCGAAAACCGCATGGAAAACATATCAGTTCCGCTCCGGAGCGAAAAAAATTATTTCGTTCCGGTTCAACTTTGGTTTGAGCGAAAATAACGTTTTTTTCCGGTTTTCGGTTTACGGTTCGAGTTCGGTTCAATACCCTGGTTTTGCCTAGTAAAAAGGATGAGGAATATGAGAGGAGGAACAGGGAGGGGCAAGAAGATGAAGAGGATGGAGGTGGAGGAGTGCTCATACCCATCTTCTTCGGCAGGAGGTAGACATCGCTCTTGTAGCGGCCGTGAGGGGCGTTGTAGAGCTCGATCAGAGCCAAAGCTTGAGTTGCCGCAGTAATGGACACCACAAAGGATGGGATACTGGAGCAGCTCAAATTCACCAAACGTCCCTGCACACAAACAGCGCAGCATGCCCTCATTGAGTATGGACAGCAGCGATCCTTATTTCACAGTGGCTTGTGCTCACTGATGAAAGCAAAGGTAAACTTGTTAATTCAATATATTAATTTAATTAAGGTTAATAAATTCGGTCCCGGAAAAAGGGGCCCTCTTCCATATGTAGAAAGTTTGTAATATGTTTACTGTCAATTGTACTTTTGTGGATACAACCAAGACTGTTCACTTGGGCAGGAATTTTGCGTACCACAAGTAAGACAGATTGGTCATGTGTAACAGCTATTAGTTGCTTTTGCTTTTTATTTAAATGAACATGGTTTATATTTAATGATAAAAGCACATTTACAAATTTTAATTTACCCCATTACGAATAAATATTTAAAAAATTGTATGGCAAATTGCTGGGCGATGTGTGTTGCTTACGTGAAACGCTCTAGCATCACGTCACAACAGGTCACGTGATCGTATATTTCCCCGCTAAATTTAGCCGGGAAACTGAATTGGTGTGTAGGCCAAGTGACGTCAATTTTCCCACTAAATTTAGAGGAGAAACTATATTGCCGTATAGGTCATGTGCTTCAGGTCACGCGACGTCAATTTCACACTAAATTTAGCTGAGAAACTGCATTGGTGTGTAGCTCACAAAACATTAATTTTCCCGCCAAATATAGCGGGAAAATTGACATCACATGACCTATACACCAATTCAGCTTCCCCGCTAAATTTAACGGAGAAACTGAATTGGTCTGTATGTCTGCGACATCCCATAATGCAACACTGCATGCATTGCATTATGGGACATCACAGACGTACACACCAATTCGACTTCCACTAAATTTAGCAGAGAAGCTCAATTGGTGTGTAGGTCCGTGATGTCCTATAATTCAACACTGTGCGTGCTGCATTATGGGACGTAACAGGCAACGGCTTCACAAAATCTGGCTTCACGAAATCCAAAGTAACTAGACAAAAACGTTTCAAGTTAAAATGTATGGCAAATTGCAAGGCAATTGGGTTGCATACATGAAATGTAAGGGTTTAATCGCTCAGTGGTTACACTTTTTAGAAAAGCATGTTGATGTTAATCCGTATAGTGTGGGATTAGTCTCTAGATTTCAAACTCAAGTGTCTAACATCTTTGCTCACGCTGTTCATCACTGAGATCCCGGACAGCTTAATGCCTACGTTCACAGCGCTCTTTGTGAGATTACTTAGCACTTAGAGCAGTTCCTGGAATGAACCTTACCTCGCTCAATCATGTGAACACCTCCCCCTCACCCACCTCTGCGATGTGACCTCCCCCATTAGAGTGTTAAGCTTCCTCCGTCGGTGCGCAGGTGGTAGAACAACTCTTCCACCTCTAGCCATGTGACCTGCTCCGTTAGCCACTCAGCTTCGAGCCTCCTTCGTTCTTTCTTTCCCTCCGTCAACCAATCAGCGTCGAGCTTTGCAATCCCTTCACTTTTCGCGCTTCACGAAATGCAGAGCAACTAGCCAAAGAATGTTTAATGTGAAAACAAACAGACCTACAACTTCCACTATTGCTAGTAACATTAGTTCAGTCAAGAACTTCACTGAAGATCATTATACGCCACTCGACAATGCACCGCATGTTTCTAATAACACGAAACCAGACTGCTTGTGGATACAGCAAGCCAGTAAATAACTGGCACTTCAGAATGTTGACACTTCAGCCTTCTTGCTGCTAAATATCATGTTTCGGCCCTTATCTGAAGCTTATCTGAAATTACAGGAAACGCATTTCTCTTCCCCAGACATGTAAAAATTGCTGCACAAATCACTATTGTTGGTTATCTATGAATTGCAATAGCATTTGTCTAGGACAACCTCAAGGACGACGTCCAAGACGACGTCAAGGACATCAAAGATGACCTCTAGGACGCTTTCAAGGACGCCCTCAAGGACAACCTCCAAGGCGATCTTAAGGACGACCTCTAGGACGACCTCAAGGATGATGTTGAGGATGACATGCTAGAGGACGATGCCAAACAAGATGTCACAGACGAAGTCTAGGACCTCTAGGATAATGTCAAGGACGACATCAAGGCCCTTCGAAGAGGGTGCGAATGTGAAGCAGTATGGGAATGTGAGCTGAAATGGTCTACTGCACATACCTGCTGTGCATTAAGATGCCATAAAGTTCAAGAAATCCGGGCAAAGCGGGGGGTTGAAGGGGAGCTAAAGAATGCTATTGCACTAAAACAGTCCATGGCAGAGAAAATCTATATCGCCCCAGCTTCCCAATGCTAAATCTCAAGCTCAGGAAGTTGCACTTTCAAGTAGCAGCTATCACCAACTGCACCTGGTCTGTCCCAGGTACCAAGACAACAGTGCCTAGAGCCGGTAAATAAGCTACGCTTCGAAGTAACGACACTTCAGACATTTTGGTGCTTAAAGGGGGGGTGCAACGATTTTTAAGATTAAAAGAATTTGCATTTCGCCCTTTTTATGTTGTTTATCGTGTCCCGGAGGATAGAAAAAACATCTCCTTCATTACAAAATGTTGCGATTCCGCTGCATAATCGCAAAGCAGAAGTCGAGCTTTTTCCAACACCTGCAGCCGCGAGTGGCAGCCGAAGGAACTACGGCGAGAAGCCTACGTGACCTTGCTTGGCTCTAAGCTGCAGCATAACGCCCCGCTAGGCTCTAAGCTGCAGCATAACGCCCGCTAATGTCAGCAGAGAGAGGGAGAGAAGCGTCCTCAGAGGGAGCACACGGGAAGCTACACGGCACCCCGAATTACGTCACTAGGAGTGCGACCAGGTGGGACCCTAAAGACTGGGAGTGAGTCGAGGGGTGCAAAAAATGCCAATATTTATCTTTTTTTACACAATTAGGACACGCAGGCGAGATCGGTTTTCTGTTCTTTACTTCACAAGTGTCAGACGGCAACTTCCACAAATTTTTCACCGAAGGTCCAGAAATCGTTGCACTCCCCCTTTAAAATCATGGTTTTCAGTTATCTGAGGCTTTATCTGAAATTGCAGGAAACATTTTTCTGTCCTCCTGAAATGTTAGAATAGTTTGCAACAGAGCAAAACGATATGATCCGAGTTTCCTACCACCGCGTCTCAAAGCTATGGAAATCGATTTTAATTATGTTGATCGACAGTTGCGTCTGCTCCGCTCACCAAGATGGCAGTGCCCACTAGCAGATTGGAGAACGGAGTGCCTATACTCTAAGCGTAGCTCATTTAGTGGCTCTAGTGGTGCCCACAAGATAATCGGGGAATGGGGTGCCAATACACTAAGTGTAGCTTATGTAGTGGCCCTGGGTATAACTTTGACAGTGAATCGGAACGATTTGCCCAGAGGAGTAGAGAACCGACTAGAGGCTCTATTCACTAGTGAAGCGGTACAAAAGACAGACTGCATCAGACGACCACTCACCTCAGCAAGCAGCACAATACGCTTTCCGTCAGGCCAGATGATATGGTCCACCTGCGAGACGCACCTTCTCCCAAGCCAGGTCGGGAGTGCGTAGGCTTTGCTGCAAGGGGCCAAACATTTGCCTGAATGTGCGTGTATTGCCAGAAAGCACCACAGAACTCTAATGCAAAATGGCATTAACCCCTTAACCGTTTTGGACGAGCCTAGCTCGTCAACGTGGAGCCGTCCCCAAACCAATCAGGAGGAGTATAGCTCGTCTGCTTTCCTCGGTTCACGCACTCAACCCGTTTCGGACGAACCAGGCTCGCTCATGGCTCAGTTTGCGCCTCCGCCAAAAGATGGCAGCACTGAATTTTCCCAAGTTCTGCTTCCATTCCGTTTGCAGCTAGAAATACGATTTTGAAGGCAACAAATTTGGTTTTGAATACGCTAATTAAGCAGTCGAGGGTCAGAAATTCCCAAAAACTATGACCGGTTAACCCCAACACAAAAGAGCACTAGGGAGTTTTAGTAAGTCGCTTTGATAACTCCGGTAACAATTCCCACCAGAGACGCGATGCACGCGCAAAGGCATCAGTGGAGTACCAGGTACCACTTTTGGAGCCGTCTGCATTATCCACTAAAACTCCCTATTAACTCTGATGCCAACAGGCATTAATCTCTAGAGCTAAGAGGTATTATTATCTCAGAGAGTTCGAGACAGCAATATTACGGAAAGAAACAGTACCAGACATGCCAGTGATAATGTACAAAGCACGACAAAGTATGAGCATGGAATCGCAGCCTTTGCCCCCTTTATTTCTCGGAACGGAAAGGCCTGTATCAAACTACTATAGTCTCCGACAGCTTAGGAAAGCACAGGACGCGGCTTATTGGGTTTACGCTTCTCGCTTTGCGGTTCGTTCCTCAGCATTCTTGTCCGCCGATACCGCAATTTCATTGGCTGGTGAGCAATAATAAGGTGCTTGAGAGTCGCCACGCAGCCTGCCTCTCTCAAACCATCAATGACTTTAGTGTACAAGTTGTGGGCAACCCGATGATCCAAAGCGTCGGACCGGATTGCCCGCACGTTAAATCGTCTCTGGTCGTAATATTCACCGCGAGGTGGCCAAGTGTAATTGGCCATGCGAGTGGCGCTCTGCCGCCAATAAAGGGCCAGTGCAGCGTGTGCGAAGGGCTTCTGGGTCGCAGTGCATGGCCATCACAGTCAAGAGAGACTATGTATTGCTGAACCAGCACGTCGTGTCGTTCTCTGAGAAGGGTCGCAACAACAAAAATCCTACGAGGCGTACCCACTCAGGTAGTGAAATTTAGTATATCTGCGTGCAACAGGCAGTGGCGCAGCCAGGGCAGGGGGGAGCTTATAGGGCTTCCGCCCCTCCCGAAATCCAGCAGCCCCTATGTATACACATGCACTTTTACCCCTCCCTCTCCTCCCACCTGCAACCTAAGTCATGACCATCCCAGGCACCAAAACACCTAAAAAAATAATTCCTGGCTGTACGCCACTGGTAGCAAATAACAAAAGTGCCATTCAGAGTATGCTGGTTTTTTTGTTCTTTTTTTAACAAAACTAATAAGGTGAGTATGGTTCTTGACAATCTCTCTGCTTTACCTAATCCTGCCACTAAAAATATTTCCTAATACAATTTATAAAGACTCAAATTAATTTGTTTTAACCTTGATCAAAGAAAAAAAAAACATGTTAGCGAATGTGTGAATGCTGTCCCAAGCAATCATTACCCAAAGCAGGATGTGCTAAGACTCAATCTAAGACATTTTGCATTCAGATTCTGAGTGAAATTCCTTAACTACTGAGGATGTGGACCACACATAAAATATGCTATTATATATATGCGGAGTTTCTGCACACCACATCAATTTCCGTGTTGGAGTGACCCATGTTGCAAACGATGCAGCTGTTCTTCATCTTGTCCATATGCTCTCGCAGGACCACGTTCTTGTTTCCTGGTGAGCAGAAAAGAAGCAAAATCAGGTGATAGCTTTATCCCTCAAATACTACAGCTTAGAGAAACACTGTCCATTGCGATAACTAGAATGTGGAGAAAATTGCTTAGCCAAACCTACACGCAAACGCAGGTAAAGCATGGCTACTTTCATACAGGGCATACGGAGGGCTGGTCATTTATGAAAGGAGGCCACCCAACGACCGACCACCAGTATTGTTGAGGCTCAAATATGTACAATCTGCCCTTGTGAAATGCCATGTTCGTTGTCAGCTCTTCGTTTTACGGACTTGTTTTACAATGGAAACATTCTTTATACAGTTAAACCTGGATGTAACGAACCTGTATACAACGAAATCCTCTATTTAACGAACTTTTCCAATTCCCCGACGCGATCTTCATAGAAGCGCTTGTATTTGTGAACTCCATGTAACGAAGCGCTCGCACTGGATAACCTTGATTTAACGAACTCGCACCGCCGCAATCTCCATTTTTTTTTTCTTTTCGGACTCCGATAATTTGGATTTGTTTGATATTTCGGACCTAAAGGCGGAACCGTGACTTACCCCATAGAAATAGTGTATATTCACGACCAATGTTTCGGACAGCTTGAAGTCCGAAAGTTCGATTATTCGGACAAAATCGTCGCGAGCGATCAGCGGAAAACACCATCGAGAAGCGGCCATTTTGAATTCTATGTTGGCTGCAAATGGATTGGCTTGGTTTGGCAGCGCTACTGGCGCTACTTGAGTACTCCTAAGTCCTACCGCTAGGTGACGCTATGCTAGCCCTTTTTTTCCATTTAGCTGCACGTCATCATCATCATCATTATTATCATTTTGCTTTTCCCGTTTCTTCGCGTCGCCAGTCGCCATTTTGACGCTCGTGGTTTTGCGCCTCTTATCTCGTTCGCACAACGCTGGCTTGGACGTCATAGCCCCATCTGTTCTTCTGCCGCCGCGATGTGTCATTAAGAAGCGCAGAAAGTACTCGACCATAACGCTAGAAAAGAAGGCAGCGATTCTCAAGCTAACAGAAAGTTGCCGAACGTAAACGGAGGCGTAACCTGAAACAAGGCACTATTTACGGCTTTTTTAAGCCCACTTGGAAGTAATAAAGGCAAGTTGTTCAATCTGCTGATTTTTCGGACTGCTCTATTATTCGGACGTTTTTTCGGTCCCTGCGAAGTCCGAATAATCGGTCGGCGACTGTACCTAAAATGCAGATATATTCTTGTCCAATTGCCACCAAAGGCGAGCAGCCTTTGGTGCCTACCGCGAGGGAGGTCTTGGATGCCATCGATGTATTACGCCGGGTCGCCGGCTCCCAGGACGACGACAGCGCTCTAAACGCTTTGGTGTCCTTTGAGCGCTGCGTGCTGCCTTCGCTCGCGCGAAAGACACAAGGCAAGCTTACAGACTTCTTTTCCACTAAATAAATGACGTGGTGAGTTTGCCTACGTGGATTTTTAATTTTCGCTTTCTTTCCACGTGTCCTTTACGAGTTTTTCCGCGAAAACTGCATGTAACGAAATCCTCCATATAACGAATTATTGCAAACTTTTATCAATTTCGATTATATCCAGGTTTAACTGTAAACATGTCACTCGACTTTCGATTGAAAACGCCCCATTTATCTCCGATGTATATATATCTCGCGCGTCGCAACCGACTAATATGGTGCCAATACGCTGGACAAACTGTGGTGGTGTAGTTTTGCTTCTTCTGTCCACAACTGAACCGGGGAAGATATGCGACACCCCGAAACTAGACGTAAATATTGTGAAAAGAGTCAGAGTTTAGGAAATGTATAGAAATCACGAAGCGACACTGTAGTTGTGATGTCCACACTCACACAAATCTTAATGCCCCAGAAATGATGGCAAAAAAAAAATAAAAGTGTGCAACAAAAATTATTTTAAAATCAACCTGTACCAGCTCTACAGTAGAAAACTTTACCGAAGTGATTTTTGATCATAGCTTTGGTATGAAGTTTCCCACAGAAAAAAAGTCACGTTACTATGTTTTCCGTGAATAATTTGACATACTCAACTAGGCAAAAGGACACTTTATGAGTTTAACAACAAATTCCGACACAAAACATGCAAAACATGAGAAATCAAATAGACTCACCAGTGGCAGTGATGAGAATGTCGATGTTACGAACAACTTCGTTGATCTTGACGACACGGAAGCCGTCCATGCTACAAACGTAACAAGAAACAAAAGACCTATCGTCAGATGGTTTTAGAGTCAACGTGATGCTGCCAGCACTGGGGGCTTAATGAGCAAACCACAACGCATCTTAAAACAAATGCCAGAACGTTAGCTGCTAGCCACAAACTTGGCAAGAAAAGCGTGCACACTAGCATGGCAACCATGGGCCTGTTTCAGCGAGGCTTGAAAACCGAGAGGTGTATGCACACTGCTCAATCCTCACCCAGAGTCTGCTTCTTAAAACACAAATTCATGCTTTCCGACGTGCTCCCCTAATTGTTTTCGTACACGACTCCTCATCCATCCTCAAATTGAGAGTCGTGCAGAACCATGGTGGCCTGGAACGCGTCTCCGAATGGGGAGTTAACCGAGTCCTAAAAAGAGGTCCCTCTATTTGTGCCCATGGTCATGCTGTCGCTGGTCGCGATTGTGGCCGTGTCACCACAGCAGTGGTGGATATGGCAGACGCGCCTCTAATGCAGGTCGCTCTCCAGTGTGGCAGCCACGGAAGCTCCGGCAGCTGGGAGTCAGGACAGCGCAATGACGGCAACACTGGCGTTCCCTCGCGCTTTTCGCCGGAACGTCTACGCCCAGCCGCCGGGACCGCGACAAATGACAGCGCGACGCTTCGGCTTCCGCGACGTCGTCTGTTGCCACTCCGGGACTGCTTCCGACGCATGGGCGGGACGGGACGCCAAACACGCCGCTCGGGGATTGAATTCCAGGCACCCTTTAGTGGAACGTACGACCAACCAGAGCCCTGGTCTAGGAGAGAAACTTAGGGAACCTCACCAGGCCTGGAGTGCACAGATGGGGTCGATCTCTGTGACGTACACGACGGCGCCCATTCCCTTGAGCGCCGAGCAGCAGCCCTTGCCCACCTCCCCGTAGCCGCACACCAGCACCTGCTTTCCGCCGAACATGACGTCCGTCGAGCGCTTCAGCCTGCGAGGAAACGCGCCAATCGACGACGTTGAACGTATGCATTGGTGATGCTGCAAAAGTCTTTCGACGAAATGTTCTTCGAGCCTTACTCGCACTAAGTGCATCGATACATTCCCTTTGCTCTTTCGGTAATCAAACCTAAAGTTCATCGTTCTTCAACAGCCCTGCAGCCTGCTCAAGGGAAAGCTAAGTGGTCCTTAGCAGGTAGAGCTGCCCGACGAATCCGATTATGACGACAAGTTGTCCCAGAAATACCATTAAATGTGAGAAAAACAAGCGAGTAATCATCATGTACTCTTGACGGATTTCATGCAAAAACATCTGGGCCATTTGAAGTGATGGGACTTCGATTTTAAGAGGTTTGCTATTTTAGACAGGAATTTTGTTTGGCGAAAATTGCTCAGCGGTGGCACTTGTTTGGACTTTTGCTATTTGGCCTATCTGTGATGTGCATGCAAGCATCTCACCCTATGCTGCACTGCTCTGTAGTGGATGCTTGCGGAAGTATAGTACTGCACACAGTGCAGCATCGTGCACCAAATTCATTTTGGATTATGGCCGAAAAACACTCTTAGCAATGCATAAGCTGATACAAAACGTGAACTACACCAACGAAAGCAAACTGCTGCAGTGAATGCGCCCATGGCTACGACTGATCAAAGGCAGAAAACTCACGCATCGAGGATCGACTCTCGGCAGCTGTAGAGGTTGTCAAATTTTGTCTGCAAGGGGGAGCAAAGAGGTCAACAATCAGTTCAGGACTTCTAGATATGAAGCTTGAAAATTTAAATTTTGAAGAAATCTGTGTTCATGCAAACTTGTTTTCCACTGCAGTTGCAAGTCCTACCCCCTCCCATACCCCTGCCCTCTCTCCCTTTTAAAAGAACGAAGACAACTCTCGCCCTTTAAAGGAACTTTTGATTTCACTACAAACTTTTTAGATGGAATCCCAGATGTTCACAAAATGTAACATAGTATGCACCAATTGTTACACAAAAAACCGGAGAAAATCTAACAATGTTAACCTTCTCAATTCGTCGCCAGAAAACAATTGTCGGATGTTCTTTCATCGGCTCGTGTGCCATCAATGTTCATTAAAGTGAAGGACCTCGGCTGGAAAAGCACGGAGCACGAGCTGTGCTCAAGACATCATTAAAGTTCAGAAATCTCCATCGTCGTGCCACTTAGCCACGAACGCAAATGCGAGCACTTGGCGATCAAATATTTGTTGCCGATCGCGAGGCTCAGTGTCCAATTAGCAAGCCGCGTTCAGTCGTGACGCGTCTGGAACTGTTTGTACCTGGGCCAATCAAGAATAAGACGAAAAACTAATTTTGACAGCGAGTAGAAAAAAGAAATCACCCAGACTTGGACATTTCGTTAAATGCAGTGAAAGTCTGATCTAGCACATGAGTGGGTTTTTAACGAGCAGCACTTTCTATCGGCATTTAGCATCTATATCTCCCCACCAAATTTAAGGGGGAAAATTGTGGTGTCTTGTCACGTGACACTGTGGCATTATATTACTCAGAAACGTCACATGACACCATGATTTCCCTGCTACATGGAGCGGGAAACTGACGTTACATGATCAGACATCATGTTAAGTCGGGTCACGTAACACTGTGGCGTCGTGGTATTGGGTGCCAACACAACCTGAAACCGACGTAAATTTCCCCACTGAATTTAGCAAGGAAATTGCTGTCGCATGACATCACGCGACACTGACGTCACGCGGTCAAACCAACACATGCAAGAAAGGCCCCTGCGGGGTTCCCATGCAAAGCGACCCCTTTAAAAACAGACTGTTCTTATTTTAGAAATGTCAGAGCGGAAATAGCATTTCTGGGTCGTTACACACAGGTACAGATAGTCATCTTTTCACTACACTGTATGCAGTTACCAAACTTTTTAACCCAGTATTGTTTCACGGTCCCTTTTAAGAATAGCGAGGGGGCAGTCAGACCTTGGTGACAGAGTCGTTGACATTCATGGCGGGGACGGTGAGCTTGCCGGACTTGGAGAGCTGGTAGAGCCGGTGGACGCCCGTCACACTCTCCTCCACAATGCCCTTGATCATCTTGAACATGGCCGGGTACTTCTTGAGCATCAGGTGAGTGGCGTCCCCGCCATCGTCCAAGATCTGAAAGCCATCCACAAAAGAAAGGTTGGGGCAAGGTGGCAAGGTCTGGAACTCATATTCGCAAAGAGAAAGGCGTGGAAAGCAAGATGTGCAAGTCATCCGCAAACAAGAAAGGAGTACAAAGCAAGATCTGCAAGTCATCCACAAAAAATAAAGATTTGGGAAGCAAGATATGCAAGTAGAGTACAAGATGAAAGATGTGGAAAGCAAAATCTGCTGATCATCTATAAGAAAGGCGAGGAGGAGTTGCAACATTTTCAAGTCACTTGCACAAAGCAAGATTTGGAAAGCAAGATCTGCAGATAATCTGGAAAAAGATAGGTATAGCAATCAAGATGTGCAAAGTCGTCTACAAGAAAGGCATGGAATGGTTGCAAGATTTTCAAGTCGCTTGCTGAAAGAAAAGTGTGGAATGGAAAGAGATAGCCACTAAAGAGAACCATCGGGAATGATGCACCAGGATTCATACAATAAAATACCAAGCATGCATCCAAGTCACAATAAGCAAACCCCCCCCCCCCCGCCCAACACCTATACTCTGTGCACTTATAAAACAAAAGACAAATAAGCAAAGTAGATATGGAGCACTCACACCAGACTTCTGAGTTTACTATACATTGTTTACCCTTACAATGAACAGCAGCGGATGCTAAGAGACATCGTAGCCAACCTAGTGTCGTGCAAGTGTCAGGTAACCTACCAGAGTGACTCAGAAATGTTCAGAGTGCAAAGTTACGCGTTTTTGTCACAGCACTGGGTTCACCAAGATGGCTTGTAGCGTCCACTGCGGTCCAACGTGAGCTGTAACCGAGTATGGCTAACCAAGATGCTCCTTCATGTCAGCTGCCTCTCCAAGCATGCTGGTGCAAAGCAGTTAAGACCACCCTATCACGTGTCCCTTCTGCATTTTTATGCTCCACTTCACTTAACCGAGAACTAACTTGCAAAGCAGTTAGTTCTCGGTTAGCTCAAGATAAAATACCATACATTAGTATTGATCAGGGAAAAGGGTTTTTAGAAATAATTGACGATGATGATGATATGCATTGTTTGTAACTGCTTGAACTAAAGATTGTCATGAATGTGGGTGGGCATACGTACCATGTTTGGCTGCCAGTTTTCTGAATGCACACATCTGTCTATGCACCACCAGAAGTCATCCTCAGACTCACCCTTCCAGGCAAAAACAGATATGTCTGCAACAGAAGTGCACACACATTTCCTCATTCACACAAATCAACAGATGTTAACCTTCTGCTCTGCTACACATTGAAGCAATACAATCCCCCTCTTAATGAGGTCAACTGTCATAAAAAGCCTAGTCTGCATGTTTTTTATTCAGCATGTCAGCAATGTCTTTGAGTGCTTTGGCAATTAAAGGTTAAATGCAACTGCTATGCAACACATTCCACATTATGCGTGGGAAAACTAAAACTTCTCTGCTTCGGTTTTGTGCTTTCAGCCCGCTTAAAAATCGAGCACCTTAGCATAATATGCCTACCCCTCTAAATAAGATGAAAAAGCTTATAATAATCAATGCCCCATTTCTCCTGTTTATCACCCTTTCCACTCACAAGAGCAAAGCTTTCATTTTATGTGCCAGTCGCCTGGCATATGCTCAAACAGTCAAACAAGGAAGCAAGGAGCAGGCTTGCCAGCTGTGCTAAGCAAATAAAGAAAATGAGCCTGCGAGTTATGGCCGACAGCTCGTAAGCTGCAGCTGCAAGAATGACTCACAAGGAGAATGTTTAATTTAGTTGCCAAGCATTTCTTGGTGTAACTTAACTAAACCTGCTTTATCTAGAAAGCGAGTGAGATAACAAATAATGATTGTGGAGAAATTCAGCCTGCTGCTGGATCCGGTCATTAAAAGTTAAAACTAGTTAGTTCATAGTTTTCAGATTATAATCACTACTACAAGGAGATGCTTTGTTTACACACAGCACAGCCAAGGTATAATAGCACTGATTTATAGTGAGCTACAGTTCCAACAAACGTTCGTGCACAAAGTTTATTTTGTAGCCAGCCGACCATACCAAGACATCAGCCATTTATGATAAAGTACCGACGTCGTCAAAGCCCGGCGAAAAACAGTGAGAGCTTGCTGGAGGCAGAGCATCTACTGCCATACACAGAACAACCAAAGAAATAAGAGGGTACACTGACCGGCTTCAGCAAGAGCAGCTGCAACTTCATTCTAGAAAAATTAGACAAACAATGGTCATCAGCCACGAGCACAATTCAAGAATGTGATCGCTCAGAGCAGCACCTCAAGGTGCGGCATCTCACCTGGGTAGAGTAAATGTTGCAAGGAGCCCACCTTACGCTGGCACCAAGTGCAACCAGCGTTTCAATCAGCACCTGAAAAAAATAAAAAAATGTTTGCTGAAGTTAGCTCTAAGACTAACACTTGCTTATCACTGAGAGCAACCTTCCACTGATGCTGCCCTCGAAACCTATGTTGGTTGAAGCGGCCGAGAAGTTTACTATCGGAAATGATTCTCATGAAATTGTAACATTTTCTTGGTCATGTGCAAGGGTCAGATGTGCCTTCAATGAGGTTGGCTCAAATAAGACCTGCTCAAAAGAGTGTTTGAAATGAGACTAATACTAATGAGTGAGATTCAAACAATACCTCTTCAAACTAAACTTGCCAAGATTAGGCTGTTTTAATTTCAGCTTTTTTCAATCAGTATGGTTCAAGTAAGCCTCATCCAAATTAAGGTTCAAAGTAAGATTTGCTAAAGTAGAATTTACTCAAATAACGGTGGTTTGAATGAAAGTTGGTAAAGTTGGTCAAATCTCTTCATCAGGCACCACCCTTAAAATCATGACCAAAAAAGAGATTTACCTAGAATGCAAGCATTACACCTATCTAACAAGATTGATCCTTGATCCCTTGATGATAAAATAAGTCAATAGTGTGGCAGTTGTGTCACAGAGACGACGAAGAGGTCGGCAAGTGCGAGCACTGAGCTCGGGACACGCGCGGCAGAGCTTTCACGGGACACTAACGGAATGGCTCGACGGCGGCATCAGGCGATGCGAACTACAGTCTCCTTCCGCTTGTAAATACTTGTAAATATATTTATGTGTGAAACCTTACTTCTGGTTCCCACAATAGTATTGCAGTGTGTTATAAATGGCAAGCGCTGACGTCACATCAGCTGACATTGTGGTGACCTTGCGGATGAGCAGTATGCTTTGCAGCACACATTTCACACCGGCGAATTTGTTTTTCTCAGCAACAAGTAGAAATGACCACCAGCATGGTGCGATGACCTCACGTGCAAGCCATGTATACTGATAATGCAATTAATGCAAAGGTGCAAGCGAGCTGGACAAGAACAACGATGATAATCCCTCGAGAAGGGGAAAAAGGGGGCAAAGGACAAACACAAATCTCCACGGTATAGACTGGTGGCATCAGTTAAAACCCGTTTGCTCTACCGACGTCTAACTCGTGATTCGCTCAGTTGGTAGAGTGCTCCACTGGAAATGGAGATGTCCCTGGTTCGATACCAGGACCAGGCAGATTTTTTCAGTTGCGCACCAAACACCTAGCTGTGTTTGGAGATTTGTGTCTGTCCTTTGTCCCCCGTTTTTCCCTGTCTCCAGGGATTATTATCGTTACTCATGTATACTGAATGTTCCCCAAAACCATCTCCCAACACATTTTGTTGGAGATAACTCGTAAGTGTTGTGCGAATATTTGAATTATCGAACAGTAGTTTCGAATAATATACTATTCGATATTTGCTTCGAAATTAACTGCAATATTCGTATTTTTCTAAGTGTTGATCGCGGAGGGTTAGCCCCGTTGAGTGCGCTTCACACCGAAAGTTGTGCACTGCGGGGAAGCAATACCCGCGGAGCTCCACGGGAATTGCTTCTCCGCAGTACATCGAGACTCGGTGAGAAGCGCACTTAACAGGGCCTAACCCGCCGCGATAATGCAAGAGTATAAATGTTTGGCAGCGATGTCTTGACAAGCGGTGTTCGTCTTTCGTGCTTTTTATTTTCAAACCTAAAATTGAAGAAAGCATATATTTATATAGCAAGCAGATATGTAAATTATCTCGATTAGGATAGCCGCGACAAATGTGTTGTTCACATGCCACAGTTCCTATAGTTATATTAAAATTAACTGATCTTAGAAGCTGACAAGGGGAAGGTTGGGAACAGCCTTCACGAGTTCAGCTGAATTTCCGTTTAATCATAGAGCACGGTAGTGCAAGGCTTGGAGAAACTACTCGATATTCGACATGAAAAGTATGTATCCCCAAAATGTCTTAAGCGAGTAAAAACGTTTGGTAACCAATCTATACTTGTATTAACCTCGAGAACTGTAGTAAAAAAAAAGCTCGGATCCTCGCGAAACATTAGTCATTTTTAATTACTGCGTTAAATCGAAATATATATGCACGTGTACCTTAGATTAGCTTTATGGTATTTTATCAAGACGTCCACGTTTCAAGCCCGAAAGAGCAGTGTTTCACCCTCCGACAACCAAATCGTGTAAGAACTACTTCCCGCAGCGCATGAACGATGCGCAAAACTCATTTTCTTGACATAACAACCGGTTATAACGAAGTCGGTTATAACGAAATAGCGGCTACAGCGAAGCGATCACGATTTCCCATTCTCCTTCGCACTTCGTTAACCGAAGTCGGTTATAAATAGGGTTCCGTGTTTTCGGTACCTATTTTTCTTCACATTCAGGGAGTTATTTTTCGGTGTTTATTTTTTTGCCCGAATTCGGTGTTTTTCGATGTCTATTTGTGATGTCACAAATAGACACCGACTACATCGGGGTTTTTAACCATATAAGCCCCGATAAACCCACCAACCGGGGTTTATCGTGGGCGCTCCAGAGACACGACGTTCTATGCGTTATTTACTACTTAATAAGGCGCATAGAAACAATTTCCAAAGAAACAAGCAGCGTCGCGGTCAGTTCAGTACTGGTCGGTGCTTGGATTGGACACAAAGAAATTTATTTATAAAGGATTCCGCTGTGGAACTGCGGTTTTTCTTGCAAAAGCGAGCTTCAATTCGGTGTTTTTCGGTTTTACCGATTTCGGGAAACCCTTCGGAGGTTATTTTTCGGTGATTATCGGTATAAACCGAAAACACGGAACCCTGTTATAACGAAATAGCAGGTATAGCGAAGTGATTTCCGATTCCCGTTGACTTCGTTATAACAGGTCTGACAGTATAGCCTTCTTCCGGGAGGGCGGGGACCACTCACGGCAGTCTGGGCGTTGATGTGGGTGCAGCCGACGATCTTGGCCCCTGAAGGGGCTTGTCCTGCTCGGCGCGCTTCCGTAGCGCCATGATGCCGGGCATCTCCTGTTCGGCGATCTCGATCTCGCGACGCCCAAACGCCGCCTGACTGATGTTCTTGACGCAGAACTCGCTGAAGCCCTTGGAGTTCTTCTGCACCTTCTCCCGCGGCGACACACCTTCCTCGTCCGAGCTGGTATCTGTGTACGAGGCTGCAACAAAGACAGTTCGTCCAGCTCAATTCGAATTCTGACTTTCTATGGGACAAACTGGGGAGCGACTGGGAATAATGCGACGATCGTATACACGGCTTTCGCCGACGTCACGTGCAAACCGTCCGTCACCGTAAATTCGCCTCAAAACTACTTTCATGCACAGCAACATGTGACAAGAGTATTACAATATGCAGTAAGAAAACCAGGGCAATACACTAGGTTACTTTTTTTTTATAGTGAAATCTGCACACACCTTTGCAAAATATTTGCTACTATATAGAGGCTCATAAACGACTCTATAACAGCCGTTTCTCGTTTGCTAGGCTAAGCAAGATGCCGCCAATGCCCAATCGGAATATAATCATATGAAAACACGGTAATTGTTACATCAGATGAGTGTGTTCTGCAAGATAAAAAATTACATGAACTGTAAACGGCCAGATTTTCATTCAAGTACATGTAGCTTCCAATAACTAATAAACCCGACACCTATAGCATTTACAAAGTAAACATGCAAACAACTAGATGCAGCTTATTTAAACAAATTTATTGCGCCTCTTTATCACTCTTTGTAGCTAAGCAAACCTAAAAACATTGAAGAGGCATTAAGTAACACTCAAGAGTACTGATCACTCAATTTACTTAGCATTCTATATAATATGGCTGTGTTTATTAACGAGTAGTATTCATCATTACGAAAAGAATAAAAATAGGATCGTACAGTGATATGGTACGGGTCGTACTTTTTTATATATTTATGTAAAACATATTTCCTAAATCCATGTTCTTGGGAGGAGCATTCAGCTACATGCGAGACGCCATAGCTCATTTTCTTCAGGAGGTAAATAAAATTTCGAAGCTCGAGGCATGGAGATTGCCAAGGTTTCGCTATGGTACTTCGCACTGACGTCAATTTCCCACCGAAGCGTGAGCGTAGTAATATTTTTCTCGACTTTTTTTATGAAAAATTTACGACATGTACACAGAACATCAAAAATTGCAATAAAAATTATACGCAAAAGAATATATATGAGACATGTTAAAAACACGTTTTAGACACACCATTCACAAATTATCTACCAATTAACTACCATGTAAAACAACGCAAAATAAATCGAACTGATCACCTTTAAAGGAGCGGTGCAACAATATTCAATTGGAATGTTTTTCACTTTACACGAGCCTACTGGTACTAGTGGGACTCAAGGATACTCGCACGCAAAAGAAACTCCTTTGTTGCAGTGTAATTTCAAGGACAAAAGCGATCGTTTTCATTCAATCTCTCCTTTGCAAAATTTGATGACGTAACGTGGGGATCGCAGTACACCCCAATGACGATATTTGAATGCGGCTCATAGATTGGACCCGAACATTGCGTGGGCACTCGATTTGGGCTCGTGATAATTACTAGCTCGAGAAGCATGCGGGTAGTGGCCCGTGTCCAATCGCTGCAACGACGACAAGAGCCGAGCCATAACAATGTCTGGAACTCAGGGCGAGTCCTGTGCTTTGCCAACCCCAGCGCGTGGCTATGATCAACACTGGCGGCATATAATCGGCTACAAATCACGTGGCCACTTGTTCTGGCTGCGAGTTGAGGGGTAAGCGCTGCTCGTTTTTCTTTAATTTTTTTTTGAACTTCTATTGCGTGGGGTGAAAAACGAACGCGTGTTTCATAGGTCATTAACGTCAGGGATCCGTTCTAAGCGGTAGTTGCGCAAAGTAAAAAAATTGTTGCATCGCCCCTTTAAATGTATATTACGAATAGACAAGAAAAATATGCTTAGCAGTAATTGCAGTTATTATTGCATAAACGCAGCTCATTTCTCTAAATCTGGAAAAATTGCACAACAATATGAAAAAGACTCAATGTACATCGTTTTTTTTTTCTTTGAGCTTTTTTTATTTAATTACAGTGACTTGAGCTAACTTGTGATGGCAAGACATTGAGTAACATATTACCTCCTGAAGAGAAAAACCACAACAAACCTTCCTTCAAATTGAGCTAGCTTGTCTTCGTTATAGGGGATTTGGGGCACGACGTCAGCGCCATACACATTTTCTAGAACCGAGAAAGGCCGCACAGCGGTGCTGCTCTATCGCAGGGCGTAAAAGTTATGGTGTCCCTAGTCTAGCCTTTTACTAGTGTTTCCTTGCGTTGCCTCCGAAGCGCCCCCTTCGCTGTTAGTCGCTTTTTTTTCCTCGAAACACGTTTTTATTGATTAATTCAGTGTATTTTGCGAAGTGCCATAGAATGCTGTGCGTGCCTTATATCTCTATAATGTGGGTAAATTCAACAGTTTTCATTATGCCCTCCATGTTTTGTAATTGAAATGGTACCTTTAAATTTATTGAATATAAAGTTAATTAGTAAAAGTAATTTAACCTAATTGTTTCACAATTATTTTTATACATTTGCCCTTTGGCAGAAACCAATATTACATCAACCCTTTTTCTGTGCGATGCATACTTTTCACAAGAACGATTTGGCCCGCGTTTCGTGAAACACCCTGTATGTGTCTCTTAAGTGATTCTCCCAAGGACATGACTTTCATATAGTATAATATGTCACGGATATATAAAACAGATATGGCTCGGACCATCACAGTATCAACTGACATGGACAACAAAATCATTGTAGCTATCAAGTTTATCTATATTCCATTGGGTATGTATGAATACTTAGAAAGGGTAGGCTGGTTTGTTTGTCGTCACACAACGTTGAACACCAAGATACCAACTCCCCAGACACTCCTTCCCTCGCCTTGTTTTTCGGAAATAGACCTTCCTCGTGTGAGAGCTTTGGGTCTCACGGTAATGTGCAGTGCATACAGTTCTCTACTTCCGGCAGCAGTGGCGTCCGTCGACAGTGTTTCGTGAATTAATGATCCGTAAAAAAGCCAACGCAAAAAAACGCAAATATAAAACTAACTAAACTAGGGACAGCATGACTTCCTATATACCTTACTATGATAGAGCAGCACCGTTGTACAGCCTTTGTTGTAAAAAATTGGATCCTTGGAGCCGATGTCGTGCGGTAAAGCCCCCCTAACGAAGACAAGCTAGCTCAATTTCAGTGAAGGTTTGTTGTCGTTTTTCTCTTAAGGTCATACGTTACTCAATATTCTACCATCACAAGTTAGTTCAAATCACTATTGACGGTTAGTTAGAGTTGAAACAATAAATAAAACGTGAAATTCTTTAAATACTGACGTGCAATTTCGCCACATTTAGAGAAATGAGGGGGCGTTTCTGCATTAATAAAAGAACTTCATTAATGGCCAAGCATGCTTTTCTTGTATATTCGTAAAATACATTTAAATATGATTTTTTTCTTACATATTGTGTCGTTTTACATAAAGTAGTTCGTTTTTTTAAATAACTTGTGAATGTGTTACCAAAACATGTTTATTTGACGTGTTTCGTGGAAGTTTTTGCATATAAATATCTTATTTTCATTTTTCATATTTTGTGCTTACGTCGTAAACCTTCCATAAAACAAGTAGTAAAAGTTATTACAATGGGCATGTTTCGGTGTGAAATTGACGGTAGTGCAATGTACCATAACAAAACGTTGGCCATCTCCACGCCTCGAGCTTCGAAATTTTATATCTCCGGAGAAAATGAGCTACGTCATTCACGTATAGATGAATGCTCCTCCCAAGAACATGGCTTTAACATATGTTGACATAAATATAAAAAAACTTACCCGGACCATCATTGCAGGATCTAATGTGTAAACACCTAGTAGTATTTTATTTCTGTACCATTAGGTTCTTTGTACCACATTTCATCTAAGTACCACCACATAAGAAAACATGCGATTGAGCCAGCTGTGCTATAATGTAAAGAAGAAGAAAAGGCCAAGTTTTGCATTATGTGAACAATATCAGTTGGCCGCTTTGTTGAAGTTGCATGCAAGGTGACTCATGGTGCACTTCAGAATTTACTGTGCATGCAAAGATCCTCTAAAAGCATTTGCATCTGACCTGCATCAGCAACAATTTAGTGACCATCCAACTTCAAACTAAAGAAATAAAAATAAAATGAATGTTCTAGAAACAATAATCCTTATTCAGAAAGCCGCTTCTCAATATTAGTGTGCCACACTCGGATTGCATTCCACATGATCTAGTAATCATTTATATTTGAACATATTAATGCCAAGAGTTTTCATTAACTCAAAAACCTAAACACAAATACACTGAATTGAACCAATTTCCACCGTTATTTTCCCACCAGAACTAGTCACAAGTTGCCAGTACAAGAGATTGGAGTCTTGGCAGTGTAGCCCTACAGAAATGTTTTGTCTACTTTTTTTAATTTTTTCACGGTTAATTTGCAAATACTTTGAACATTCAAATTTAGAGTTCAAAAACCGCGTACCTGAATCTACCTTGTAATAAACTAATGGTGTTCGAAAGTGTCGAGTACTTGCACGCCCATTACACGGGTCTTACCCCCGTCGCACGGAAGCACTGCGGAAAAGCCACTCCCGCGTTAACGGTGTCGCGGGTGCTACTTCCCGCATTGCGGCAGCGTTCAAGGAGAAGCTCTCCTTTTGGGAGGGTTCGCACATGCGTTGGTCTTTTACTGGGCAGAAAACCAATGTCAGCCTCGTTTTCTTTTTGTAATGTTGCAGTTCGATTTGCTTCTTCAAAAGCAAAGGTAGGACCGCGGCTATTGTGTAAATGGATGAGACACACCGTGCTACCCTCCAGGCGCGGCGTACTTTTACGATTGACATCGACTTCGTGATACGTTGGTATTCAAAGGACGCACACAGTCGAGGCCGTCGCCGTACGGCAGCGCATGCTCAGATTACGCTATCGTGTGTCATCTGCTAAGAACAAAAGTCTCGGTGATGCTATGTGCACGTTGTGGAAAGCTTAGCTTTGAAGTTTGTCTCTAACACGCGCTCAGGAGCAAGGGACTCATTTATGGTGGTGTACCGTTCGTTTCACCACGTGTGCGAGCGAAGTCGATGCCACAAGCACGAGCACGTTGCCCCGGACGACGATTGCACCGCGTGAGCGCGCGTGCTTGGCAGGAACGGTGAAGCCTGAAGCACGCGCTCTCGTAGAATATGCACCGTCATTGTCCACCATTTTGTTGTTACGAACTGTCTGGTGCGTGTAGAGGGCAGCGAGCATTGCGAATGCTTCGCACCATCAAGTATGTCGTGCACAAAAAGCCTTCCACTCACTTTACCACCCGAACAACAAAATGGCAGGCCGGACGCCGTGTGAAACTGCATCGCATGAATCGTGCCCCATTCAATACTGAAATTCACTTCTCGCACATGTCTACTCGCGGTTCGTTAAAGCATGCTGCGGCAGTTACAGCGAAAACATCTTTATGCTCTTCACACGAGTCCGCGCACACAGTCTGGTGGACCAACAAACCGAGCACTCGGTTAGGGACAAATCAGTCGCGATCGCGTAGGACAAGAGCAGGGGCTTACTGTTGCTGCGGTATCTTGCAAGCAAGGCCGTGTCGGACCAGCGATTCGTTTCACCCTTCATCTTCGACAGATCGTCTAGGCCCGCAGCATCGACGCCAGATTTCGCGGCGGAAGGCACATTTTGCAGCGGTCTAGAACCGTGTAGAACGCATCGTGCTTTTGTCATCTTCGTCATCTTCTCTAATTTACGACACACCAATTCCAGCCGGATTCAGTCGACTTCGGTTTGGAAGGGCATATATACTCCATTCACCCTCAAACTGAGAAGGCCAAACTCTCTCAATATAAACGGCTCTTGATTAGCTTGTGCACGGGCTGACACCACTCGGTGGTGCATCAAGGGACGTCTTCATCGTGAGATAAAATTACGGTGTACTAGAATACGGGGTAGTGTTTGGACCGGCGCGACTCGACAATGGGAACTTGTGAGGCTGTACGTGTAGGCAACAATCGCGGCGCTGCAGTCGACAGGGCAGCAAAAAGTCGCTGCAGTCCGCATGTGCCGCCGTACGTGCGCGTGCACGCGGTGCACGCGGACAACCACCACCATCATACTGATCCTACTGCCGATGCGCCGGTGTCGACACTTATCGCGATCTACACCACACGCCTCACGCGAGCCTCTCCGGTCCCAACACTACCCTGTATTCTAGTACACTCTCTCTCTCTTTCTTATCTTTTAATCTGTCCCTCTTCTAACCCATTCCCCAACCCTGAACTGACACGCCCCCATTTTTAGGAGTGGCTAACCGTTCAGGTTTTCCTTTTAATAAAACGCTTACTACTACTACTACTACCACTACACTGTAATGAAATGCCGTCTTCTTTAATCATTTTCTTCTTTGCAACGAACATAAATATTGATGTACGCCGTTGGACCGTTGACGCAAACGCTCAAAAAAGGCCGCCTTCCTCGGCATTCCGAAAGGTAAAGAGGACGGAGTTTGTCGTGCGGAGACTCCTTTCTTGGCAAAGGAAAAGAAAACAGCACAGCACCGATAGTAATGCGGACAAAAAGAAAGTAGAAGACGAAAATGTCGATATAGCTCTCGTTTTCCGGTTGACAGACGGAAATGGGTACCTTCAAGACGTCGAGGGTTTCGCGTAGCTCACCATCGCTGCTGCCACACTGTTTCTTATGATTCTGACGTTTCCAATTTTCTTCCCACATCTCCTTCTAACAAAAAAAATAATAATAATAAGGAAAGGGAAAGCTCGCTTTTGTTCGCTTGCTTTGACGCTGTTTCCGCTGCCTCGCTGCAAATTCGACGGCTGACGCTTACAAAGTAGGGAGAATCCACTCCGACCGGCGGACATTGTAAAACCCTTTAAAAAAATTCGCGCCTTTATTTATTTTACTTTTTTTTTTTCAGGGGGTAGAGATTTTTTTGCCAATCAGAAGTTTCTTTGAAAACTCAGTGCTCCAGACGCCACGAACTCCACACCCGCGAAAGCCAGACGACCGAGACCGCAGAAAACTAAAGGAAAGAAAGATTTTCCTCCTTTCTGCTGCATTTGGGGGAGGAGGAAGGAGAGTGCGAGGAAAGAAAGCGGAAAAACCAACCGGAGTGAGATTTCAGCAATGTGCCTCGGTAGTAAAAAAAAAATACTAGTAGAGAGTTACAGCAGATCGTTCCGATGACTCCGATAACGATACCCGACACCCGCACGCCTTGCGAATACATCGTATCGTTAACGGGGTATCGGAACGATATACTAAAACTCTCTAACAGGTAGCTTCCGTAATTGCTACCACCGACCCAAAAACAGACTCTCTCACCGCAACCCGCTGCAGGATTCGAATCTCTGCAGACATAGTTAGCGGCGCGCCTGCGCAGTAACCGAGTCTTCGTTGAGGACAGCGCTGTGCAGATAAAGCCACCCTAGCGGAGACGGAAGAGCGGTCTACGAAAACTCCCCATACAGGGCTCGCGCGTGCCGATATCGCATCATGCTGGTGGTCATTTTCACTCGTTCTTGCCGAGAAAACAAATGCGCTGGTGCGAAGTGGATGATACAAAGATTACACGCGCTCAGTAAAGGCAATTACAATGGCCGCCGATGTGCCGTCAATGCAAGCAGCGTATAAGGCGAATCAAACACAAAGTATAGTAGGATGCCAGGGAAACAATCGCCCCCACACTGTCCCTCTCTGAACCTGTTTCAGCGAAATTTATTCACCGAACCCGAAGTTCGACGACGACGATCAGCTCGGGTTTGGCTAATTCGGCAAGTCACCGAAAGTTTAACCCAGGTCGGCAAGTTCCGCTTTGGTGGCGGCAGTGTTCCCAAGCGATTATACAAAGCCGTTTAATTTTTTGTTCAATTTTGCTTTAATTACATTTTTATTTGGAGCCAGCGGCGGTCAGAAGTGACAGGTCCCCCTCTCATTCGTAGTCATCGGACCGTGCTCAATTAACAACTTGTCAAACATTCTGGACCGGCCGCGCCCGTCGTTGGAGAGACGCCTCTTTCGACGCACTTCGGCGGTTCCGGACACGTTTAATCCAGCACGCACACGGCCGGCTCCAAACCGACAGTAAACTTGACAGGCAAGCGTAAAATATGCAAACTCAAAACCCGCAAGCGTCCGACAAAACTCCGGCGTCCCTAGAGAGAACGGCGAGAACGCACCGACGACGGAACGCCGTCGAGTCGGACGTCCAGTCTCGCCTTAGGCTTGGCTTGGCTTGGCTTCGGGTTCTGTCTAACTGAGCAGCTCATGTCGGATTGGCTTCCTTCGGGCTCTTTCCAACTGGCTCGGGTCGGATTGGCTTCAGGCTCGGCGCCGCCGTCACCGACCGAGACGACCGACCCGTGCCCGGGAATATGGATTTCGCATCTGGCGCAGGAAGACATCGTGCTGACTTTCGGAGCTTTCTCTAACCGCCTTCCCATCCTCCTCCTCCCTGATCTCGTTCTCTCTCTCCTGCATTTTAGGGAATAACGGAATAAGGGCACTCCAGTGAAAAATGAATTGCAAGTTACGTATAACCTCGTTCTTTGAAGAAGAAAAATATATATATATCGAAGTTTCAAAACAGCCGCCGCGGTCGATTAAAAACTTGGAAAAGAACAGAAAAGAAACGGAATGGATCTGTCATTTTAAGTAAAGGCAGGAAGGATTTTTTTTTTTTTTTACACCCAAAGTGTAGAGCACGTCAATTTTAGGACGCCGGTATAGTAGGCCATTTTTCAAAACCTCATCGAGCAACACTGGAGGTCGCCATTTCTTGGGCACGAAGCTTGTGATTGAATTCAAGTCCTCGCCAAACACTGACGCAGCGCTCCTGTCCAGTACATGCTCGGGGTACGTAATCAAAGTAAGGCTGATTGCAGCAACTGCTAAAAGACCGTAATAATAAAAAGAAAAGTCCGGCTTTCCGCGGAACGTTAATAAATTCCCCCTTCGGGTATTGAATTAAAATATATGTAGGTGCATCTCAGATAAGCTTTATGTAATTCTTATCCAGACATGCACGTTTCAAAAGCAAAAATCATCGCCATCTTTTTTCGACAACGAAGTCATGTAAGAACTACTTCGCGCAGCGCGTAAATAATGCGCAAAAACAATTTTCTTTTTACTGTTATGCGGAGCGCAGGTTTGTCTGCTTCTTGCGCCGGGATTGCGGTGACGTCAGGACAACGCCGAACCCTGATTGGCTCCGTTTGGAAGGATACTGGGTAGACCTCAAGGCACCCAGCATTGAGGTCTATCCACTCTCCTCCCAATCCGAGCCAATCAGAGCTCGGCGTTGTCCTGACGTCACTTCAAGCCCCACGCAAGTAGCAGACGAACTTGACTCCGCACTCCGCCAAAAACCATCCGGACAAGTTGATATGCTGTATCCCTGGATGAATTAAATCTCAACTTCCTTCGCTTCTGTGTGGTGTTTTTTTTTATCTATTTTTTTGTTTACGATAATTTTTGTATTGCTAACCTTCCCCATCTCATTGCGTTCTCTCCCGCCAAGAAATGGTCGAGATTGGCGTACGTCTGAAATGCCATCCCATGTAGCGTGATGCAAATCGTTTCTCTGCACTACCGACACGCCAGACTTCTTATATCGAAACAGGTTTTACTTTTCTGACAGACACCCGACAAGGCATATATTTTGACCGCGAGTTTTCTTTACGTCAACGCCAGAAAGACCGCGAAGTTTCATTGCTCGCGCTAGAAATAGTAATGAAGAGGAATGGAGTAATCGATGCGTTAGTTATCTCCTTTTTAATGAGAAGAGGAAAAAAAAGGTCGACATTGAAAGGATAAGTAATACATATTAACGATGGAGCGCGATATCCGTGGTAAGCCAGCTTCGAAGGTCATTAATCGTCATTCGTTAACTCGTTAATCATGCTTGCCGAGTACCTTGACAGACTAATATAGAACGACCTCCGTTATAGTCACACATTACATTGCAGCAGTTCCAGCGATAGCGTGTTTTTCTTCCTTTTTCTTTTTATATCTCTAAGCCACCCCGGATCTAAAGACAGTATCTGGCGAGCAGGCCGTGACGTTGCAAAATGTGATTCGCCGTGCCTATCTATCGGTGAATACAGCAATCCGACGCCGTGCACTTCCTAGGCCGTCAGTGACTGTTCTTTTATATAAAAAAATGGCTGTCAGGATGTAAGGCAATCTGCTAAAATTATCGGTTAATAGAACAACGGCCTTATCCACGAGGAACAGCGCGAGCGTACGCGCGAGATAACCCGGTAAAAGTTTACATCTTCCGCGCGTAATTAGCGGTAGTTTTAAAACAAATTAGATTCAAACTCAATCGGGTGAATTAAAAAAAAAGGAACAGATGAGCAAAAAAATTATAAAATATCAGTACAGAGTTCTCACGACCAGATACGTGTTCAGCGATTTAGGAGGAGCCGTACTATCCTATTGATTTTGAGTTTGCGCATGAAGAAACAAAATCAAAATATCAAAAATAAAAAAGAGTCGTACGCAACGGAGCACAAAATTTAATTAAGGCCACAGGAAAAGAGGAAAAATAGCTTAGTCGTCGGGGGCTGTCGCCTGTGAAGCCATTAGCACCGAGAAAAGAAAAGGTAAATAAAACAAAAATTCACGGGCTATCCTCAAGTTTAAATATGTCAGATGTAATAGCCCAGCTAATTCGCCTAAATATACAGGGCGAACGAAAATCACAGAACTTGCATAAAAAAACAATTACAAAAAAAAAAACGTAAAGCTTTTTTTTTATTAACTTGTTATTTGGATTCGGCCAATCAGTAGCACGTTACTTAAATGAAGCATGCGAAAACAACGATCAGTTCCATCGTATGTGAGCGAGCCCAATGTGTTTGCCCTCTTGAGCCAAGAACAAGACACCACTCAACTGGCAAGATGACACGAGGAGGACGTTGCACTTTCGGCCACCATTTACAAATCCAGTCACCGTATTTTGGGAATCCTCTTTTCCCGGCTTCGTCCAAGTTCCTTCGGCCGTCAGGCGGTTACAGAGTCTGCTGCTGCAGCTTTGAGACACGAAAGACCCCGCGAGCATACTTTAGCGTCCAAATGCCTCGGTGGCGCACCCCAATAGGTCCCGATCTGCGACGTCACGAACAAGATTTGTCTGAATGGCTATGAGCCTGGCTACTCAATCAGTTGTAAGCAGTGACGAACTTAGAAACAATGGAGAAGGCGGAGGCGAATACTGACACTCCCCTCCCCTCTCTCTTTAATTCCGCATATGTAAAAATTTAGGGCGGGAAGAAAAAAAAAGGGGGGGGGCGTGTTTTTCCAAACATCTAATATGCCCCCCCCCCCCCCTCCCCACGTTTCCTTTCCCTCCGGAAAGACCTGCATCTGCTCCTGGTTGTAACCGATGATGTCGATGGTCTGTGTAAGGAGCGCGACGAAAGCTTGTCGTTTTCAGTCAGCTCTAAAGGCCCCTACGCACAGTAGCGTTTGAGAGCGTTCGAGCGCGTTTGACTGCGTTGCGTCGAGAAACGAAAGTGAATCACCGGCACAGCTGTGCTTCGTATGAAGCGTGGAATCCAATTCAAGGGTTGGCAGCGACGTAAGAGGCGGGGATGTTCTGGTTTCTCGCAGCCGCAACGCAGTCAAAAGCAACTGTGCGTAGGTGCCTTTATCCGTTCGTCGGTGGTCCACGCACCGCACGCGCTGACGTCTGCGACGGGAATTTGTGCGACCAAAAATCTAAAAACAAGTGTCACCTTGCACGTGCATTTCGTCCTTATTTTAGTCGTTCCTTCAACTTCCCTTCGGCAGAGCGAAAACGTGCCGCGTGTGTACGAGTGTGGTGACGGAGCGCAGCTCGGGAGCCATGTGGAGCGACAGCTCGCGCTGCAGAGCCCAATGGTCCTGGGTTCAATCCCTATACCTTGGCCCACTTCTATCCTTGAACGGTCATCGTACTTATGTGTGGTCATGTATCACTACTCCGCGCTGGACGTTAAAGACCCCAGGCTAGCTAGCAGTCCTACTGCACTGGGAAAATTGCTCATTCAGAGCGTGCAATTAATGTCGCCAAAAACCATGCAGACTATACAGCTTTTTTGCAAGGGTGCAAAAAGTGAGTGACGTCATTCATCTTGAATTGACGTCACTCCCAGTGTGGACGAAAACATTGTTTTGCCGTCGCCACGCCAATAAAAGACATTCAGGATATAAGCGTAACCATTACCCATGGATTCTCGTTTTGCCCCACCTCACATATTTCTTTTTAAATATTTGCAGGTTGAAATGTTTTATCATTTTTCTGTCGCCTATAGCGGATATGTCTACTATACACAGCAAACGCTACATGCTGATGGGACCAACCAGGGTGCGCCAAAAGTGCGCCATCATGGTGCTCTACTTCTTTCTGTACGAGTTCTTCATCGCTGAACCAATCATAAACAGAGAAGGGCCAGTGACTCGCGTTTTTGGAGTCACCTTGATTGGTGCCATTAGCTCTGCGCTGCGCATTGACTTAAGTTGAAACGGCTGCGCATTAAGTTGAAACGGCTGCGCATTGACTTAAGTTGAAACGAAGTGTAAGTGGCTGGAGACGAGAGTAAACGCAGAAGGTGTATTCACGACTACCTATAGGCTATAGGGGACGCCACTATCCGGCAAATATAGCGGCCTAATACAGGTCGTGCCGTGCCTTATGCCAGCTCAACGCACAAGCTGGGGCATCAGCAAGCAAGCAGTGGACTCGGAGTGGTTTTCCCCGCTCTTTCATCCTCTTCGTTTCGAACCCGCGGCGATGTGTCGGCCTAAGATAGCTTCCAGAAGCGTTACTTTTTGTTTCTATTTTTTTTTTTTGGAAGCGATGAAAGCACTGTTTACTGCCCTTGAACAGTGCTGATGATCAACGATAAACGCGGAATGTCTGGTTCACGCAGTTGCCTATAGGTTGCGTGCAGAGCAACCTGGGTAACAAGCTGATACTACAGTTACGACAAAGTCACCGGAAGAACGGTTCTATTGCGCGAACCACCGACAGCATGTAATCACGGAAGCCACAAGAGACTAGCACAAATCGCGAAAAGACCTGTTCCGGCCAGCTCGCTGTTTTTCCGCTAGGTGCCGTCCGTTTTGCTGGAGTCCCAATAATCCTTATGTTGTCAAAACATTAACGATAAATGCCGTGCCTACAAAGACAGCCTGCACCTACGGTTCCAGCTATTTAGAAGAAAGAACAAGAAAGAGGCGAAGGAGGGTGTATGAATTCATTTCCATTCATCCCACACCGGGTATCCCCTTCGCGCCCGTTCCATCGAGAGGGCAAAGCAGAATGACGTCGGAAGCAGAGTGCGCCCCGGATTCCACAGTTTCCGCCTCCGTTCTGCCAAAATCAATGAAATCGATAGAAAGGGGAGGACAGAAGACCCTTCAAAGCGAAGAGGGCTAACGCGAACGCACGGCACGTCCTCCGGAGCCTGCGTTCGATGACGGCCGTTTCAAAACTTCCACCACGAGCAGGGATCACGGATCACGCATTTCTCTTCTTTTTTCATCTGTCTTTTTTTTTATCGAGTTTTACAAATTATCTGATCGTCTTTCAACTGAAAAAAAAATTAAAGGGCCTGTTTGCTCTGAGATATACGTCCATTAATTTGATTTAAGTTAACCAAATCTGTTGTCTCTTTTTTTTTTTCAGCTTGCGCGCGTTTTAATTTTTGGAAGAGAAACTTGAAAAGAGTCAACCATCTAGGATTGAGGAACGAATTCCCAGTGGGAATTCCCGCAGTCAATATGATAAAACCAAAATCAATATTTCTTTTTTATTATTATTTAAGGGCGTTTTTTGTCAACGTATGCGGAGGAGCTATTTATAGCCGGATAGAGTTCGGCGCATCGACGGAGGATTTCAAAAAGGCAGCGCGAGGTTTCAGCTCATAGCTCTATCCAATATAGGGAGTATTCACTGGCGGCCATAGCTGTGTGCGCGAATGCTGAGCACGTGCTGATGGCGAGCTTCCTCAGTTCTTTTGCAACGTGCATTCCGCACCATCAAGAGTGCCAGTCTTAGCAGCCTATTGATGGGAGCTCGTTCTGAGCAGGCGCTCTAAACAGCACCCACAAATATGGCGTCCAGTGAATACTCCCTATTAAAAGAGTTCAACATAAACACTCAACGAAATGGTGACTCTGCTATCTCGCTAGCAAATCGAAAGTCGCGCCGGCACCTTACGTGAGACTAAACGGCGGACACGCCGTTAGCTTCCGTAGTTTCAAAGTTACTAAAAAAACAGACGACATCGATTTTTTTTTTATTTTACTCGGACATTGATAGACGCTACATGTCACCACCTTCTCGAATTTTACTTGTATACTACCAGACGCTAAATGTTACCGCCTATGATATCTGACAGCTTAAGAAAAAAAATAAGGGCGTGGCGAATTCTATGCATCTTATCGCGCGGCAGCTAATCAGATTGCGCCAATCACTACGCCCAAGACCAATGGCGACACAGACCAATCGCGACACGTCACGAGCCACGCACCACGTTTCTTGAACTGTCGGCGACCAGAGCTGCTCGGGGCAACACTCGGGTCACTGGAATTCGCATTCCTTGAGCTGTCACGGGAGCGAACGACAGGCGAATACGAGCGTCTGCAAGTCTATACGGCATATTGTGTAAGTATAGCGAGGGAAGTTTTCGTAAATCGCACCTCTCTTCTCGCCCCCCCCCCTTTCCCCTACCCTTCGATGCGCTCTCCACAACGAAGACGCTGCTACTGTGCATTAGCTGCGCACGTGCGCCAGTGGCCTTGCCTACAGAGGCACCTGGATCACGTAAGGAAAATCTCGGAAACGGTAAAAAAAAAAAAACTCCCCAACGTTACCGGCACAGGGAGCTCGCGCTGTACCATTTCGAAGCGTCATTCGAGAGCGCGCAGCCGACGTCGGTCTCAAGCCCGTGACAAGGGTTCGCAAAACACTTCCTCCAATAACCTACTTTCGATGCTGCGACACTCGGAAACTTGAGAAACCGTTAAAACGACTGTAAACAATATATAAAATGCCCCCCTCCCCATTCCCCAGAAAACAAATAGAAAGTCACGGAGCACGCTTGACGCCGGCAAACACGTATCTTTCCTCCTCCGGACATCCCAAGCACGTATCGGATATCCCGAAAACGGCACGGGAAAAAATAAATAATAACGCTTCTGGCCCAAACCGCCCATTCTCCACGGGGCGGTGTCCGCGAACCTCACGCGCACGATACACAAACGCAGGCATAAAAGGTTCCCCGATATCAAAAAGGCGGTCGCACGGGAGTAAAGGTATACGGGCGCCCCGCGCACATTGACCAAATCCCTTCGCAAAGCGCTTATATGGCGTTCAGGTCCCCAACGTGCCCACAATGCCGAATGCCGGCTCCCCGGGGCAACGCCTGTCGGCCCCGCACACCCTCGACCGCGAAGGGCAGGCAGTTGGCTTCGCGGGATCCTTCCAGATCGATGGAGGGGACGGACAACTTAAGTGGGTTAGTCGGCGCCTCCGGCATGCCCCCGGGCGTTCCCGTTTTGGGGTTGACGTTGCTCTGCTGTCTGGTAAAAAGAAAGCCTCTTGTGACGCTTTTTTTAATTATTATTTGCTTGTAAGCGTGCCCTTTTTATTTGGGGAAAACGAGTTAATTTGAGATCAGAGTGTTTGCAGGGTCGAAGGGCAACAAGGTCCGTGTCCGGTTTCCTCCTGAAGTCTTAGCGCTGCCAACGCTACGGTTCAATACAGGGTTTTAGTAGATCGTTACAATAGAGTTTTAGTAGATCGTTACAATAGAGTTTCAGTAGATCGTTACAATAGCGGGTTTTAGTAGACCGTTACAATAGTTTTAGTAGATCGTTACAATAGAGTATTAGTAGATCGTTACAATAGAGGGTTTTAGTAGACCGTTACAATAGAGTTTTAGTAGATCGTTACCATAGAGTTTTAGTAGATCGTTACAATAGAGAGTTTTGGAACAGTTTTTGCACATCCGATACGGTACGATGGGCCCTCCGGTACGAACTGCGCAAATGCGAGCCTTCTGCGGTTCGCGCATGCGTAGTTTGTACCGGAGGGCTCATCGTTCGTACCATATCGGATATGCAAAAACGGTTCCCTAAAAATCTCTAATGACTCCGAAAAAGATATCCGATAACCGACGACGCATTTGAACATGCATCGTATCGTTATCGGAGTCATCGGAACGATCTACCAAAACTCCGTTTTAGATCCAATCGCGCTTTTGGGGTAAGCGTTAGATCACTGCATTTTTCGCGTTTCAACCCTTGCGCTACCGCCAACCGGTTCAATGAAACGCAAAGAATGTGCCAATGACACTGCGTTTCTAGTTTGTGCGTTTTTGTGTTTCTGTTGCAACATATCCTTTGGCCCCGCGACGATTCGAAATACCGGCTCACTTCCAGATAGTTTCGTTTTCCTCTTTTTTTTCGTTCTTCGTTATTTCTGCGGTACGTGCTAATCCGGGTGTTCGTGTACCCTCCATCTTAATGCAGATACGATTGATTTGCAAATATTGACAGCAATATTACACACACACATACACAGAGAGCGCCCCTATGTGTGATATAATGAGTATGAGGGTTCGCCATACACCCTTTAAGAAGTCCTTTAAGAAGATCCAAGACTAAGCTGAACGCATAACACTATAGCACTTTAAATTGGGTCGGTGTTTTTGTATGGAGTTTTAGTCCCTGTTGCTTTATTTCATTTTCAGTGGCTTCGAGGGCTCCGTACCTATAGACTCGTTTGCTCTTTGCAAACATAAACTGCCGCTTGCGTCCCAAGTGACTTCCGGTCGCGCAGACTTTGCAAGCCTGTCGAGCTTGCTTACAAGCATAAATGCTACAAAGACCACAAAGTTGGAGATTTAACGAGGGGCTTCGGTGGTTCAATATTACACTCTTAAGAAATAGGTTGTGTATAGGGGTACACCCCTTGTCCCATATGTAACACCCCAAAACAGCTGTTCGACGTTCAGTCCACTGACGTCGAAGCGTCGATACCAACTTTCAAGAGCGACTTGATAGGTGAGCGATACAACTTATCAAAAAAGCTAATGTACAGTCAGCACGGAATCAAACGCGAACAGTGGGTGCATGGTTTTCGCTAGATAATGCACCACCTGAACCAGATGGGAGCTGCAAGAAGATGGCTCCTCCTTCGATGTGTTAGACTCTTGCTCAGTGCATCCAAACGTTCGGTGTTGCGTCTCTAGGTGACTCAGCGTGGGTCGAAAACCATGCGCTCCTTGTTCGCGTTTCATTCCGTGCCGACTGTACGCATTAAAGGCTACAGTAAGACAATCAAGGTTTTTGCGGCCCTGCTTCAAAAACCTCAGTTTTTTTGTGTGTGTGTTTTTTTTTCTAGTCTTTGATATGCACATTAGCTATTTAAGTACGTACATCCAACAGCTATCAAGCCAATTGTAAAAGTTGGTATCGCCAGCTCGACGTCAGTGGACTGAACGTCGAAATGTAGCTTTGGGGTGTTACATATGGGACAAGGGCTGTACCCCTATCCACCACCTGTACATCTTGGAGGAGGCAAGTTGGTATACAAGAATAGTCGAAACGTCTTAACAGATCTCGCACTCCTTCGTTCTTTTGGCGTTCACCTAGAGAACCGGTGGTTAAATATTTCATCTACATTTCAAGCAGCTGTGTTAAGGTGTCCTTTGTTCATTTTTTGTTTTAAACCGGAAGTTCTCTGGGACGTTAAAGATTGGAGCACCACATGGTGGCATTTGCCATAAAAAGGGTCTAAAGACCAAATCCAATCATCAACTTCTGCGCGCAGCCATCTTTGTATACTGGGCTGTGGATGGCGTTCTGCGCGTGCGCATGCAGTACCTCTTTTGTGCGGAATAGCAGACGCCGCGTCCCCAAAACAGTGACTCGGCATTTTTCACCAGTGTGATAAGCCCTGGAAAGGTCTATAAACTTCGTCGGCATAACTTTCCTCTCATTTCTGATCTCTTCGCACTGGCAGGTAACAAATTAAGTTCCGTGCAAAAAAATATACATATATATTTTCTTTTGATTGCAAATCCCTTTTGCAATGGAAGGCTGCAGGCGCCTTAGTTTAAGTTAATTTCCTTAATCCCGTTATCCCAAATGGGGTTGACGCAAGACTTGGGAGCTCTGTTCATCGACCGCATGTGCCAACTAATTTCTTCTAACCGCAGCTATACATTCTGCTGGAATGAAGTTAACTTAAGTAGCTTCCCCCGCGAACGGATTATTAAGTGCTTAAGCGCGCGTACCACCGGCGAGTCCACTCCCGA